>CBVK0101427515.1:0-13773 GCA_900067695.1 Picea abies
ACATGTAGCTCTCGAGATCCAGCTCCAGCACCTGCAATCTTCTTCGGACACACAAGCAACAAACAAATACCAATTTACAACTCCTACAAGTGTTAGGGAATTCAAATCTAGTTTGGATCTACTATGATCTACTCAGGGATGGATTGGATCTATCTTATACAATTTAATTCAACATTGTGGATAGGGGAAAACCATATATCTATATTAATGAATAAAGAGAAATACATCAATAAAATAATTGCACATTGAGTGAATGAAAGAGATGCTCCCTTGACCCTTGCTCTTGCTCCTCCTCAAACCCCGCTCAAGCAAGGAAAACCTGATCTGAAGGTTGAACTGTATGGAGAAGCTCCTCTGAAAATCCAACAACATTTATCTACAAAATTATTCTTCCTCTCCTTACCCATGGATATCCTTCCTTTTACAAATTGGTCAAGGAGGCTAAGAAAAGGTTCTAGATCTCTGAAACTTAGAGAAATTTGAATGATTGAAATTTCCCAAGCTCCTACCACGAGATACCCAACTCATCTAGTGTTGATATCCTCATGAATCACCAAATATAGAAGGCTCTGAAGGCAGTCGTGACCCAGTAATACTGCAACTAGCGACTGGTCGCAGGTGAAATGTTATGTAGCTAGCGACCAGTCACACTCTATCAAGCAATTCAGGTGCAACCATCCTCACAACTAACTGAAATCTAGGGCATAAGAGTGTGTCTTGGCATGTCATCAATAAGTCCCTCGTGAGACTCTAGGGTGGAAAATAAAGCTGTAACACTGAGTTCGGGTACAATTGAACAAGGAAATACTACAAGGTCTTGGTAAGAATATCAAGGATTTACAGTATGGCCCTTTTGAAGTATTGGATAAGGTGGGTGATAATTCCAACAAACTCATTATACCCTCATATATGTACATTTATTTAGTAGTGAATGTGGATAATCTGAAATTCTATGAGCCTTCCATGTTGGATTAGGAAACTGAAAAGCAAGTCCTACTTACAATAGAGGAATTAGCATCAGAATCTCAAGCAGAGTTGACATAAGATAGGGTTTTGAAAAAGAAGTCCAGAACTACCCAATAGGGATAGCATAACCTTTGGTATATTGGGTTGAAAGGACAACTTCCAAGCAAGGCAAAATGGCACTCCACAGAGAAGGTAGAGGAATTAAATTTCTTCACCTCATTAAGTAAAATATTTTGGGGACCAAAAGCCTCCCTAAATGGGGAGGTATGATCCAAATTTGATCATTATATATTTTTTCATCTTTCTTGGTACTTTATAGGTGGAAAATTTGGAGGAATTCGCTTGGAGGGCCCGTTTTATTGGTAGGTCCCAATTTGGAAATTTGGGGTCCAGAAACTTACAGAGCCATTTTGAGGCATCAAATGGCATTTTTGGGGGTCAAAATTTTGCAAGCATATTTCCAAGCCCCCTAACATTGTTCCATACATCTAGAACTTTCCAATAGTGCAAAAATCACCTCAATCGGAGCTTGTATGCAAAAGTCATGCCTCTTGCATGTTAACCTACCTTGTTGACCACCATGGTACGAGTGGATGTCATGTCAACCCCTATTATTCACACATGTAGGGCTAGCCATGTGTGAAGATTCTAGAAAGTCCAAAACCTTATCACTAATTGAGGGTTGAGGATGCAAAAACCCTAACCCTAGATGGCTATCTGGTTATGTTCAATACCAAGCCACTAGGAAGAGAGGGTGTTCCATTCTTTAGCATTGTACTTGTTCTGTAGTTGAGTAGAGAATCTAGGGGTAGTATTTTTAGATCATAACAAACGAGGTAGGAGATTTGTAGCAATCATTTAATCTACAATGTCAAAGGAAACTCTAATTAGTGCCCATTTCTTTGTACTTATCATAACTAGAGAAAAGAGAGAAAAGTATAGGCCTCACCTTATAAATGGATTTTATTTCATATCAGGTTTCCTAGGACACATCTTGTGTTCATTTGCATGGATGGTGTGTTCATTTGTTTATTCTTTCATTTTTGCATTTAAATTATTTTTCAGAAATTTGAGCAATAAGCTAGTGCTAACAAATTTCAAAACTAAGGAAACAAACCTACATAATAAAATATTTTAGTATACTACAAGATAAGTTGTGATGAACTGTTCCAATGGAATATCCACGACAATTTACAGATCAAGTGGAGGGATGAAGGGTACTAATGTGCATTGTCATCACTCCCACCCCTCTCCATGCTTGAAATTTTAAACAATTTGGAGAAATTTGGCACTTTTTCGCTCGAGGGAGGGAGGAAATGTTAGGATTGTCCCCTCGGGGACTATTCCAAGCATCACCTCCCTCCCTCCATGCATGGAATTTTACAAAATTTCACTAGAATTTCATTAAATTGAAAGAAATTAGCTTCTTAGTTTTTTTTCATTTTTTATAAAATTTATGAAAAGATTTTTAATTTTATATCATTAAGTTAAATTTTCCATTAAATTTTGTACAAGTTTTAGAAATTAAGAGAGCATTTGAGCGATTTCTCATCACTTTTTTTTAATCCTGAACATAGCCATTAAAAAAATATTGGTGATATCAGAATTGCCTAAAACAGAAATGTTTACGAAAGAAGTGGAGCTACTATATCACCTCTAAACCAAAAATAAAAGCAAAAGAATGATTGGAAAATAACATTAGTGTTACTACATCAATGCAAAGAAAAGTTTGTTAAAAAACCCTGAAATATCAGTGATACCAATATCACCATTTTCCCAAAATTGACAAAAAAAACAACGCATCTAAGAAAACCCGCTACAAAAAAATTACTACATCGACACTAATAAATAAATAATAAAATGTGAGTGAGAGAGATTGTGATACTCTTAACACAACTATTTTATTTGGAAAAGTATTTAAAGATTTTTTTTCTAAATTAAATAGTTTTGGGCCTAGATTTTTCTTTTTAAGCTAATAAGCTAATAATGTTGAAGTTAGTGGACTAGAGCCCAAAACAATGTAATGTGAACATCAATGTTAAATATATCAAATTTAAATATAGGCAAGTGACAAAATAATTAATATCATTTCAAACAAATGAATGATAAGAAGCAAAACTTGCAAGTTTTAATTTTTTTATAGTAATGCAATGCACACAGATTATTAACAAAAAACAATAATAACTATTGCAATCGCACATATACACAGAGATATACCTTGGAAATCCAACCAGGAAAATCAACGACTTGTTTTAGAGCCGCACCTCTAAATCTATTATATATTTTTCTTCATGGTTTACAACACATAATACATAAGATCTCGTGGCATCCAAAAAAACCCTAATCCATTAAACTTGGATTAGAAACCAACTATAATTCCTCAACCGAAATTACATTACCATGGGCCAAAAAATCATGTGCCATAAAACCGCCAAAAACGAAAACCATACCGAGAAAAATCACTCAATAAAAATCTATCGATGATTTTTCTTCCAATATCTTTTCACTTTAGTTTTTAGTATCAATATGATGAGGATATGAATTTATAAAGTTATGTGAATCTCAATAATCATGTCAATGTGATGAAACCCTAGAAATCTTGATTTTTTTTATTGATCAACATGTCATTGTCAGATTTTGAATAAAAAATGTTTCAAGGTTTTGTGATGCACTAAGCACAATCAATACACGCTAGTGCATCGATATCAATATGGAATACTATTAACGTTATCAATTGAAAAATGTGATTGTTATTTTGGTCCTCTTATAGGATAATAACACAGGTTTCCATGTTCCAATTTAGTGCACCAAATGTATACGTTCTTTTTAAACTTATGATGCATTGTTTTTTAGTGAATGGATATATTAACATATAATGTATTTTCATATTATAATTTTCAATTGATCATTTATGTATGTAGATGCTTGAATTCGAAGATGAGCCATCATATGCTCTTATTAACATTGAGCTAGATAAAGGTTGCAATACATGTTGCGCTACCAAGGAATCATCAATAAATTTGTAAGTTAACATCCTTATTGGTTTGCAATTATTTTTCAATTGTAAATACAACATGTCATTCCTACTTATAATTAAGTCATGTTTTGTCTAAAGATAGGAATTGAAATATATAGTGAAACAAAATGACAATGTGATCAACAATGGATTAGCTAAGATATCGAAACAATATTCATACATGAATATAGGTTGTAATTGAAGTAAGTATACTTCTAAAGATTATTGGGCAAATGTCTAATGTTAATTATTGTCTTTACAAGTGGAACAAAGGGTAGTTGATTAGTTTGAAAGGGACTTTGAAGGAATAAGTGAATATTGTGAAACAAAAAAGGCTTTTGATGCAAGTATATTGATAAGAAAATATAGCCTCGGGGTTATCTCAATTGGTTTAGAGTCAAATGTGAGTTTTCATGCTTGTTGTTGTTCACGGGTTTGACTCTCTTGATTCCCATGGCACGAGGCTTTGTAATCAGGGCTAATGATTTACCCTGTTTACCATCCATGGAACAAGGGGAAGTACTCAGAGGGTCCTCCGCGAGTCTCTTTCCTTGGAAAAATACACATATATATTGATAAGGAAATATATTTTCAAAATCAGTGAATATTATATAAGTACTCAACCTCAATTGTATGTTTGCAGGTGGAACAAATGGACACCGATAAAATTAAAAGGAGAGAACTTAAAGTCAAGATGTCGCATGTAGTGCAACAAATATGCAAATGAATGACATTCTTCAAATATAAATACAAAAGAAATGATGAATGCAACTCAAATCACGGTGAAGGAAACTCAAGCTAGGATGAATGAGACAACTTTCTAGGAATTTCAAATGTGTAGTGTTTCTTATGTATAATCTTGATTATTGTATATTTTGTAATTTTTCTCTATTGTCCGCTAGTTTTTTTACATTGTAATCGCTACAAATAAAATCAAATCTTAGTATTTAATCTTTTTTTGCATTTTCTTATTATCATGTTGTGATTCATAACATAATTTGATTCATGTGGGGTGGCAGGTGCGGGGGGGGGTCATCTATGATTCCAAGGGAAATAAGTTAATCGATTATTCTTGGGGTCTTGGAAAAACAACAAACAACAAAGCAGAATTCCTAGCAGCTTACATGGGACTCAAGCTTGCCCAAGATCGGCACATACAAGCTCTAATAGTCTTGGGCGATTTCGAAATTGTCATCAAATAATTGAGAGGGATATCCAATTCGACGAAAGCCCCGCTCAAAAGCATATCAGGGGTTATAAATTCTCTACAGAAAAGATTTGTGTGTTTGAGTTTTTTGCACGTCCTCCGAAAACAAAATACAGAGGTTGACAAAATGGCCAAAGAAGCTAAAATCCTAGAATAGAGTAACCTTCTCATCAATCAAATCCACTCCAATGTTTGGCTTCCCTAAGCATTTATGTCCCTTAGCCCCCCTCAGACTTGTAGAAACTAACCCCTTCTACCACGTCACTCTCCCCCCCTCCCCACTCACCTCTCTATTTTTCCAGGTTCATGTCTGCTTCAACCTCCCATGTCACTTTCCTCTCTCTCACCCACACCTTCGATACTACTCCCCTCCCCCTCTTTGTCTTGTCCTCCCCTCCTCCTAGCATGCGCGAACACGCGCCCCACATTCCCTTCCCATGTCACGTACCTTTGCTCCCATACCTTACATCAACACATTTCACTTCCGAGCACTTAAACTCTACCTTTGGACGTCCTTCTGTGTACTTCTCCTCACAGCAACCCAGGCCCTGTCTCATTCTTCTCTGACTGCTCGCTTGATGGCACTCATGAGCCCTCTGTTTTATAACGACCTCTATAGGCCTTCTTCTAGCATTCAATTTCAACCCCTCTCTCCCATTATTCAATTTCGCCCTTGCACTTCTGAGCTCCTGGATCTCACCTCTCTTGGTCTTTCTCTAGCCTTGCCCTGCGCTTACCCTGATCACTTTGTCATCATGCGTCGAAGCACTACCAACTGTCGAGACCCTTGCTCCTGTCCAGCCTGTGCACTGGACGAAATTCAAGGACAATTTCAAGAACTGCAGGAAGAATGCAGGCGAATTGAAGGCCGGTCGGACACTCAACACAGAGAGTTGCAGCAAGAAAACCATTCAATTCGAGAAAACATGGTCGAGATGCAACGACAAATGCAAAGAATGGAATTCAGACATAATCAAGAATTAGCCATCGCCATGAGAGGCATAAACCGCAACACAAGACAGATTGAAGGGCTAAATCAACGGCCTGCCAACCCTCAACACCCTCCACGTTCCGCTGGTACAAATGAATCTTGGATCCCTTCCACCTTCCATTCGGTGGCCAGCAACAATCAACATGTCTCAATTGCCCCCAGATTCACGAACCTGGTCGGGGATGGAGAAGTTCAAGCGCAACAGCAAGAAGGCGCAACCCAAGATGAAGAAAATAGAGCGCCATAGCGAGACAAAGCTGGCCCCTCTCACTCCAAATCAAGGTTTATATGAACTGTAAATATAAAAATTGTCTTTACAGTTTTGTAGCCATTTTTACATGGCAAATATGTAGTGTCTACGGCATAAATACACCAGTTACTTCTGGTTTCGACAAGAAACACTGTAATCACAACATAAGTTGGATGATAAAGCCACTGGCATCTACTTTTTGTAATGATCGTCTTTTTTTTATAAATTTATAAAATACATGTTTTTGTTAAAAAAAACATAATTTGATTCATGTGCCCATGATTTGCATATTATGAATAAAAACAATACTTATTTTGATATAACAATTTATGCACAGTAAATGAAACACAAAAAAATAATACAAAGATTAAATCATAAAACATTTTGTTAATATTTAACCAATAATTAAATAATTATTTCAACTAGTTAAATTTTAAGTTTAGTAAATTAATATTTACTTATCAATTTAATAGAATCAAAATAACTATACAGAATAAATATGTGTAGAGCTATTATGGTACTCCATTAAGGTAGCACATAGCTGCACTATCATAAAAATATGTGCATTGGTGCTTTAATTCATTGATGCTTTAACGCTCATCCAACATCGGTAATGTTAACTTGATTATAGAATTGATTTTTTTGCAGTGATGGTGCAACGGTGTTATAACGTGGACTAAAAGCACTTATGTTGTAATAATGTAGTAATGCACCAGTGTTATTTGATGACATCATAGCATTAATGTGTTGATACATAGTTGGTGCACTATTGCATGATATAGAGAATTTGTAATGGTGTATTAAATATAATAATTCATTGGTGTGAGGTGTTAGCATGGAAACATCATTGTCTCTCACTAAAAAAAATAACATCTATATAAATGGTGCATCGATGCTTTTTTTTTTAATAAACCATGCCAAAAATGGCCCAATTCTTGACAGTGGTGCATATGCACCAGTGCGTTAATTATCTTTTTCAAAGCACTAGAAAAAAAGTTCACATATCTCCACTCCTAATTAAAAAACTTCCACAAAACCACCACTAAAACTTTCTGCTAATTCATATGTTGAAACCTCCACTTTTATCAATGGACATTTTAGCAATTTTTTGTCTAAAATCTAAAATATACATTAACACTAAAAACCTCCTCAAAAACCTATGCCAAACAGTGGTTGCCCAGTAGTGTTTTATGCATTTAATGAATGAAGTGTTGCTACCATTCATAGACTCATTTGTCATAGTATACTTGGATGACATTCTGTTTAGCTCTACTTGGAAGGAGCATGTTGTACATCCGAATCGGTGAGATCGGAAGAGCGGTTCAGCAGGAATGCCGAGACCGATCCTAAAAACCTCCTCAAAAACCTATGCCAAACAGTGGTTGCCCAGTAGTGTTTTATGCATTTAATGAATGAAGTGTTGCTACCATTCATAGACTCATTTGTCATAGTATACTTGGATGACATTCTGTTTAGCTCTACTTGGAAGGAGCATGTTGTACATCCGAATCGGGGGTTGGAAACATTAGCTACTAACAAACAAAAAAGTGTGAGTTTGCTTAGCAATCCCTGGTGTACCTACGGTACGTGATTGGTGGAGGTGAGTTGAAGATTGATTCTCTAAAGCTAAAGGCCATCCTAAAATATGCAACTCCTACTCATATCATTGAAGTTTGGAGTTTTGTGGGAACGACCCAATATTTGAAGAAGTTCATAGCATCGTTTTCAGTGCTAGCAACATCACTTCATGTCGTAACAAGAAGTGATAAGAATCTCTGGTGGGGTAAGTATTAGCAAAAGGCATTTGGAGAATTGAAGCAAAATATTAGTCAAACCCCAATCGTGGCACTACCTAATTTACATAAGTAGAAATAGAGGTCAATGGATATGCTATGAATGCAACATTAATGCAAGATGAGAGACCAGTTTGTTATCATTTAAAGCTTTTCCATAGAGCAATAATGAACTACCCTACATACGACAAGGAACTCTACTCCTTGGTGTAGGTATTGAAGAAGTGGAAGCATTATTTATTGGGCAAGGAAACTATTAACAATACAAATTTTCCTATAGTATTTCCAGACTCGAAGTAAGCTCCAACAAGCAAGACATTTTAAATGGATTGGATTTATGTGACAATGTCATCCAATGATTAAATATAAGAAGGGAACTACCACACAAGTTCCTAGATTTATTATCAAAACCACCAACATCAAAAATCACAATTATGGGAGTTATTATGCACATGAAGCCACTCACCCATGAAGCATATAGTGAGGAGTATGTAGAAAACAAAGACTTCAAAGTGATGTATCGGTCGCCGCAAGGTCAATGGGAACAAGCAGACATATACGACAAAGTTGATTACCATCTCTAAGATGGATTACTCTACAAGATGGTGAAGTTTTGTGTGCCAAAGAAAGAAAAAGCACAACGAATAGGAAGGCTCGTACCTCTAAGGTTGTTGGGCATTTTGGTGCTAGGAAAATCGTGGCCAACTTGTAGAGGAATTTTTATTGGTCCAAGATGCAAGATTGAGTAGCTAGGTTTATCAGAGGTTGTATATTGTGTTGTACTAGCAAACCAAATAACAAAAAGAAAGAACTATATAGTCCACTTCCAATACCTACAAGGCCATTGGAAAGTACATCCATGGGCCTTTTGGGGGGGCTTGTGAAGAACAAGAAGACATGACTAACTGCATGTGGTAGTCAATAGGTTCAGTTAGATGTGTGTTGTGATGGTTTGTAAGAAAAACATCAAAGAACAAGAAGTAGCAAGCTTGTTCTTTGAAAGGGTGTGGGTGCAGTTTGGGATACCAAGGAGAGTCATTTTTAATAAAGATATTTGATTTATCGATACAGTTTGGACTTCATTATGGGAGAATTTAAATATTAAATTGAAGAGATTTGTTTTCTTCCACCCTCAAACTCGGGGGCGTATGGAGGTCGTGAATAGAACCTTGGCTTCAACATTTGGGAGGTTACAATCAAAAGCATCCCAAGACCTAGGATGAATTTTATATTTACATGACAACGTTCCTATAACAGGTTTGTACACACTTCCAATAGTAAGTACCCTTCTGAAATCTATTTTGGTTTGCCACCATCACCATTAGATATTACATATGGACAACCTGGATTGGTACAACAACATCAAGTGAAGGATTGAATGTAGAGAAGTTCATAAGATAGAATCAGGGAGATGCGCCTCTAGGTTCAAGAGAAGTACATGGTTGAGCATGATCAACGTGGGTTTAAAAAAAACTTCCAAAGTAGGAGACTGAATCTGGTTGTCCCTAAATAAGAAAGGGTTTCAAGGTTCATAAAAGAAAATCAAGGTCCTAAGATATGGAGCCTTCAAAATATTGGAGAAGGTAAGAAACAATGCTTCCAGACTCAATTTCCCCCTTTATATGTGTATTTAATCAATAGTAAATTTAGAAAACCTGGAACTCTATGAGCCATCATTGCTCGATGAGGACAAAGAGGGCCAAGTCTTACCTTCCATAGAAGATTTGGCATTGAATGTACAAGCAAAGTCACCAGAGGATATAATTCTCCAAGAGAGTATTACTATAACAACCATAAGGGGTCAACAAGAACTTTGACAAGTGGGATTGAAGGAATAGATACTAGCCAAGGCCAAATGAATTGTTTCCAAAAGAAAAATGTTGAGGACTTGTTTCCTCATCTCCTTTAAAAATGAATCTTTTGGAAATCAAAAGCCTTACAAAATGAAAGGGATGATCCAAAATAGATCTACATAGTTTCTAGATGACATTACCAATGCCCTATAATGGGGAAGATAGAATTTTGGACTTAAAAGAGTTCCTTTGCAACAAATCCCGAAAACAATGCTAATGGATTGAAACTAAAAATCTGTTAGTTTAGGGTCAAATAAATGAAATTTCATGGTCTTTGACCTTAAGGGAAATTGTTTTGGAGGTCCTCCCTATATTTTATAGGTCTATGTATTTCCAATGGTAGTTGGTTTTCCTCAAACACACTCCATATGCAAAAGTTATGCCCCTATCAAGGTAATGACCTAATTATTCCTTATAGGTCTAAGTAGCATCGACATCATCTAACCATGATTCACCCATGGGAAGTTTAGTAACATACGGAAATCCATTGAAAACTTCTAAAAGCATTAGATAATACAAAACCATAGCCCTAACGATCGAGTAATGGATTTAAAACCCTAGTTGAAATGAAAGAAAGGGATTCAATGCTTAATATAGCAATTTCATGTTCCATCATAGAGCAATGGTCAAGAGTAGTGACATAACAAAGAAAATGAAAAAGAGCATTATGTGTGTGACTATTGCAGAGCATGTTGTGTCATCTCCATAGCCAAATGTATTTTGTGATGTACGCTCAATTAATCAAGAAGAAAATACACTATGCTTTATTTCTTGAAGGATTTTCCCACATCGGGGTTACTGGGCTAAATAGTGTGTTATTGTGTTCCATTGTGTGTTTATCACAATATTTTCGTTCTTATTTCTCTGTGATTAAAGAATCCATTTGTTTAATATTTTATGTTAAATCATTAAAAATACAAAATGAATAGTTACATTGGGGAACATAGACACTATAATCATTGTACGTTTAATATTTGTTTTGGCAAGCCGACCAACCAACTATTAGAATATCCAAAGTAGTTCAAAGTACAATGTTTTTTTTTTTTTTTCCAAAAAATCCCTCTTACTATTCCTACTAGTATATCTATGGGTATTCGATACATTACTAATAGGAAATCCGTCATGGTGTGCTCTCATTACCCCATTCCCCCATTCATGGATGAATCTAATATTATTTTCTCAAATATTTGGACAAATTGATCTGGATTGGATCATTATATAATTTATCATCTATCCTGGTACTTTTATGGGTGGAAAAATCAAAAGAAATAGCTTGCAGGACCCATTTTAGCAACAAGTCTCAATTTGGAAATTTGGAGTCTAGAACCTTCCAAATCCTTTTTGAGGCATTAAACTGCATTTTTGGGGGTCAAAACTTTGCAAGCATATCTCCCAACTCCTTGATGTTGTTCTACACACTTAGATCTCTCCAACAGTGTAAAAAACACTTCAATCGAAGCTCATATGTGGAAGTTATGTCTCCCGCAAGTTGACCTACCTTATTGACCACCATGGTACCGAGTGGATGCCAACTTAGCCTATGTTACTCAAACATGTTGGGCTAGTCACGTGAGACTTTCAAGAAAATTCTAAAAGGTCCAAAAACCTAACTAAGGGTTGAGGATGCAAAAACCCTAATCATGACGACTATAAGGCTATGTTAAGTACTATGCCACTAGGAGGAGAAGGGGTTCCATTTTTAGTTTTGTACTTTTTCCATAGTTGAGCAGAGCATCTAAGAGTGGTATTTTAAGAGCATAACAAAGGAGGTAGAAGATTTTGTAGCAACCAATTAGGCCACAATGCCAAAGGCAACACCATAGTGAGTGGCCTTTTCTTGTACTTACTTTTCATAACTAAAGAAAAAGAAAATATAGCATATGCCTCACCTTCTAGTTGGGTTTTCTCTCATATCGAGTTTCTCATAATACATCTTGCGTTCATTTGTGTGGATGGTGTGTTCATTTGCTTATTCTTTTTTTTTCACATACAATTATTTTCATAAATTTGAGCAATAATGCTAACAAATATGAGATCTAAGAAAATAAACTTACATAATAAAAGATTTCAATATAATACAAGATTTGTTGTGACGAACTATTCCACATAATATCCATAACAGTTTATAGATCACAAATTCTCTATAATATGATTAACATGTTCACATAACTTACAAATAATGACAATGAATAAAGTAAACACACAACTTACGAATAATAACACAATAACACTAGGTATAACACTAGGTAGAGTAAATGCACAAATATTAGTGGTGGCATACATCATTTATGATGAAGGCAGTGTGGTGATCACTTAACATTTGCTAACCAATTTGAATAAGATTGAGTTTGTGTAAAGGTGGGTTGAATGATATGTAACTCCATCTTCCTTCAATTTTATATTCTTTGGATTTACGACTAGTCGGCTCCAAGCTTAATTAAAAACAAAAAGTAAATATGATTTAACTTTTTTCAATTTTGCTTGATTGACCCTTTTATTTCCCTCTAATTATAGAAAGGACATTTGTTGGAGAGGTGGTTTTGCTTACATCATGTGCAATATACCTTAATATATATTTACTTGGCTTTCATTCATTTGCACTAAACAATATTTTTTCATTACGTTAAGTGTTTTATCTACACTATTGTTTTATTATCATGTTAATACTTAGTCTTTTATCTACAACATTGTTTTATTATTATGTTAATTCTTAGTGTTTTATCTACACTATTGTTTTATTATCATGTTAATACCTAGTCTTTTATCTACAACATTGTTTTATTATTATGTTAATACTTAGTGTTTTATCTACAATATTGTTTTATTATTATGTTAATACTTAGTGTTTTATTTACAATATTGTATTTGGTCAAATCCAATTTTTTTACTCTATTCATATGCAGTTTACGTTTTTTTTAATATTATGTTATTTAGTGTTTTGTCTACAATATTGTATGAAGATCTCTACAATATTGTAGAGAATGAAGGTCATGAGAGAGATCGAGGAGATACTTGTTCTTCGATGATAAATGGAGATTATCAAAATTTGGTGAAGTTGAGTCATACTTTTAATTTGGAGGATTAAGATCTATTGGTTATGCATTGATTGGTTATAAAAGATTCAAACACAATATAGTTCAAAAAATTCAATATTCTCTTCCCAACAAGACAACCTATGTGCTCATGATTCATTATGTTGATTCAAACACAATATAGTTCAAAACTTTTCCTATTGTGCTCCTGATTCATTATGTTGATTCAAGCACAATCTAGTTCAAAACTTTTCCTATTCTCCTCCCCAACAGGACAACCTATGTGCTCATGATTCATTATGTTCCTTTACTCTTATCTAAGTCGAATTATTAGTTATACAGATTTTGGGCACCAAACCAAAATGTTGCTGTTGGAATTATACTAGCACCCGAACATGAACTTTACTTCATTGCAACTTTTCTGACCCTGCAACCTATCCTTGAAGAGTACATCTGCCCACCATGAACAGAATTTGCTGCACAGTTAATTTTTTGAACCTAATAACACTGGTTAGCAATGCAAGTCCCTAACTTGGTAGTTAAAAATATTGAACTTTCCTATAACTCAGTCACTTAAATTATTGCCAATAATTCTACTTAACCAGAAATTATACTTGCTGATATAAAATCTGAAATCATGCAATTAACCTACAGCTGAGTTATAA
>CBVK0101427561.1:0-12443 GCA_900067695.1 Picea abies
AGAGAGAGAGAGAGAGAGAGAGAGAGAGAGAGAGAGAGAGAGAGGGGTGTTAAACATATGTGATAATGACCCTATGGTTTAGTGCGATATATATTGTCCTAGAGTTTATTTTAATACCCAAAAATATTATTTCATTGTTTAGGTGAATGTATATTTAATTTATGTTTGAGTTAAGTAAGGTATATATCATGTCGTAAAAGAATGTGTATTTTAGGTTGAAATTGGTGTAGCTTGTGTTGTGGTTACTCTTATTTTAGAAGTGCACTTTCATTTGGATCAAATTAGTGTCAGAGCACAATATTGTGCATAACTTCCAGATTTTGTACATGGTTCATGGTAAAGACTTTCTCTCAAGGGAAAAAATAAAGGGGAGAATAAATTACATTGAATTGTTGAAGGAAGTAATTTCTAATCTCAATGGAAACATCTAGGTTAACAAATGATTCAAATGGTTTTATTGTTCTAGAGTTAAACGACCTCCATTGTAGCATTGCATGAAGGGATCTCGTAGAGAACTATTGGAAGCGATTCCAATATGAAATCAAGTAGTAGAGGTGGAGGAGCATCATTATTGAATTTGGGCTTTTCTCTTAGAGTGGATATCAAGTTGGAATTTTTTACTATTATTCTCAAATTGGTGCTTCATGACTTAATGACTAGCTAAAGAAGCTAGCTTTCCACTTTTAAGGGAAACACTCCAAAAATGAAGACAAAGTGTCCTTCACAAAGCATCCATGGTGGGCGAATTTGTGAGAATCTAGACATGCACTCAACACCTCTCAAGCCATGATGTGGGTTGAGTTTAAAATTGTTATCCAAGGCAAATACTATCCTATCAATTATTTGAAGGAGAAATAATAGTGGAAATCCTTACAAAAAAATTCTAATTAGAGAGTAGATGCCTACATATGAGAATCCAACCATTATACTATTCTATTCAAAGTGATGGATGAAGAATCAAAATTGGTCACCAAACTCATTGGTGGGATTATAATGTGAATACAAAAGAGTCAGTGTTATAATCCCACCAATGAATTTGGTGACCAATTTCAATTCTTCATCCATTGCTTTGAACATAATAGTATATTGGTTGGATTCTCAAATGTAGGAATTTACTCTCTAATTGGAATTTTGTTGTAGGGATTGCCACTATTCTTGCTCCTTCCAATAATTGATAGGACAGAGTTTGGAAGCATGAAACTAGAAATATATGATGTTGGACAGACATCTTGGATGAGAAAAACTAGGTTTTGGGAGATGCACAATAGGATATGAAAGAGTAAGAGGAGGATTAGAGCGTGCAACAAGGGTGCATTTTGTAGCACAAAAGCAAGAAAATCAAAAGTTCAACACAAAAGGAGGAAAAGCAACAGTTCAACGGAAAAGAAGGAAAAACAACAGATCGACACAAAAGTAGGAAAAACGCTTATGACCCATTAGGGTTTTTGGGGATAAGTTGTTATGAACCATTAGGATTTTTAGCCCTAATTCTATGTATAAATATGAAAAGTGTGGGGAGAGATTAGGCTATTGAAAGGAAGAGATTAGGTTGTTGATGAGAATAAGAAATTAGGTTTCTCATGAGTGATTAAGATAGTTTATGCTAGATATTTTGGGGAGATCCTTTGGGGATAGGACGATATCTAAGAAGTTGTAGAGATAGGCTCGCATTGCAGAGAAGATAGGAATATTTGGGGATTACCATATGTTGTATTTTTTGTAAGAGCAGTGCACAAGCTTGAGATCATTATTTCACAAAGACTAATATAAGCAGCCATTCATTGTGGATGTATCCCAAGAATTGGGTGAACCATGTTAAAATCATGTGTTAAATGTATTTGTTGATGTGATTATTCATGGATATTATGTTTATGCATGAATAGTATAGATATTGTTAACATATGGTTGATGTGCAATAATAATGACTGATTCAGTGGGTTCGTTAGGCCAAAATATATGTTATATTGTTTCTGCATACTAGGGTTTTTCGATACTGAATGAATCCAGGATGGGTTAATGTCGCACAATTTTTATGGTAAAGGTAATGAATTGTTAGTTAATGGAAGTTGTGCATAGGGTTTGTTGACTGATAAAAGGATGTTAAATAAGGATAATGTACACATGGTGAATAAGTATTAATGGTTATGTTGATAGTCTCACATCCCCTCATCCCTACAGAAACTTGGTTCCTACAGCCCCAATAGATGCCTCAGGTGAGAATTCACGTACATGCAGGTGATGCCGAAAGGGTCAGTATCTAAAGGGTTTTTTTTGGTTGAATAAATTGAACCTAAGGTATTATAACTGCACACCAACAAATGGTTATGTTATTGGGACCTGGAATATATAATCAAGAGAATGTTTTGGAGGCTGGCTAAGAAATAGATCATCGAATGGATGGAAAGGAAGGAGAGAGAATTTTCCCAATGAGAGAATAGAAACCCTCTTATGAATGATGAAAAATGGTTGCAAAGGTATGTCTACATAGATCTACATGAGATTTTCTTTGGTGAATTTCTGAATATTTTAACTAAATGGTTAGAAAGGTTAGTGGAGAATAATGGAAGATTCTGAAATGTAGCTTCAAGGAACTGGATCCCTGAGTTGGTAAGACAATTGAATTTTGTAAGCAATACTACTTCTCACACAATTGATTTCTAGTTGAATAGCATACTGGGGTGTTATATTGTAGAATTTACAATAGATTGTACCCATTTGTATAGTGTCACATAAAGGAATTTATTCAAGGGTATGTGTGAAACGTTTCTGAAAGCATTGGGTACCTGTATAAAGATGTTGTTGTGCAATAAATGTGTGATGATGATGGAATATGATTGCTAGGGGGCTTCTCACACATAGGGGAACTAGGGGATGACCACAGGATGGTCTGAAGGTAGGAAGGGATGAAGAAAGAACTGCATAAGGAAGGAATGGATTGAATATGTATAGAAAAAAAGAAGGTGTATCAGAAGAAGATGAAGAATTTGGAGCACTACACAGACAAATTTGAAGATACAAGAGGTTGAAAACTAGGGGTCAGAAAGGAGAGCAATGCAGTGGCTATGAGAGCAGAGAACCCTATGATATAGTCTAGATCATAGAAGTATCATGCACAAAAGGAGAGAGAGAGTATACTCAGCTTAGTCCTACAATATATGATTTGTTAAGTCCTACTAAGAATGGATCATGCATTGAACCCACAACCCCATGTGCATCATGTGGATCTAAGATAACATTTGAATATTTGTCAAAAGCTCTTATAGCTAGCGGAGGAAGTCAAAATAGTATAAGGTAGAGTAGTGTAAGCAATGCGTCGAATTAAAATCATCCAGCAACATCGGGGGGAAGGTACTATGCAAAACACCATGGAAAGGTTAGACAATACATCGAGAAACCTTGAGTTCCAGGGACTTGGGTCTGATGACCCAGAACAACATCTATTTATATGGATACAGTTTTTGTTGCAAAGAATTTCTAGGATGAGGCCACACAGATTGGGTGGTTGGAAACTACATTTAGAGGTCTTGCATTAGTCTGGTACATGAAACTATAGAGTACTACACCAACAAGTTAAGCGAGGACATTGGCATAAATTTGACAAGCATTATTGGAAGTGTTCAAGAAATCAAAATATGAGTCACAATACATTACAAAGTTGAAGGAATTCAAACAAGTGTAGACTAAGCTAGTTTGGGACTATGACCAAAGATTTAAGGATTTTATGGGTAGATTGAAATTCCAAATTCTGGATCAACAGCAAAAAGAACGGTTTAGTCCATGAATATTTCCACAAATTCGTTTCACGTTGATACAACAAAAGGTTGTGTCACATCCTAAATATTTGGATATTGCAATGAATATGGAAGAATCTCCTGTAGGGGATGGTGGGGGGATGGCTCAAGTCTAGACACAGTTA
The DNA here is from genome assembly GCA_900067695.1 of Picea abies. Taxonomy (NCBI): domain Eukaryota; kingdom Viridiplantae; phylum Streptophyta; class Pinopsida; order Pinales; family Pinaceae; genus Picea; species Picea abies. The sequence goes on from CBVK0101427561.1 coordinate 3,917, forward strand.
GTTTCCTTGAAAATCCAATTAGCAAAGCTTACGAAAGGAAAGGAGAAGAGGGAACAAGTCTGGTGTATCATATTAGGACTAAAGGCCACCATAAGGATGTATGTCTAGCCTTTGTGCAGTATTTAGAAACTACAACATTGAACCCATTACCAGAAGGAGGGTACTGTGAAATATGAAAGAAATGGGGACATCATCCATCTAATTCTCTATTGGTGCAAAAATACCAAAGTATGCCCAAAAATTTATTTTGTAACTCTTGCAAGTTAGTAGGGCACAAAGAGAAGGATTGTCGCGCATTCAACCTGATGAGAGAGTGCACTTCAGATATGTATGTAATTCAAGAGGAAAATACTGCGAAAGAATGTTGAATTACACAATATAACAATTAGAGAGGATTTATTCGAGGACGCCGAGGAGGATTTGGAAAACGTCGACGCAGATGGGGTTTTGGCAGAGGAGGTAGAGGACCAATAATCTGCTACAATTTTAATCAACTGGGACACTTAGAGGTAGAGGACCAATAATCTGCTACAATTTTAATCAACTGGGACACTTATCTCATGATTTTCTAAATCCTTGTACAACCTACATGTATTGTATAACATTGGATCATGCAATAGAAGATTGTCTGTAATTACTTACAAAGTGGAAGGAAAGAGGGAATCATAACCAGAATCTAAATCATAACGTACAAAATATATCGACAAAGAAGCATGATGAAGGACCCAAAATAGAAACTATCACATACGTAGGATCTAGGACAGGACCTGATGCGATGAATAAAGGGACGTAGATGGAGGAATGGGTGAGGAAATCAACAAGACCTATGCCAACATTTGACCCACAACAAGAAAAAGAGACATATCATCAAACTAGGAAGAAGATATTNCANGCCCACAACAAGAAAAAGAGACATATCATCAAACTAGGAAGAAGATAGTAGGACCAGATTCGATAACATCGACATCATCTACACCTCTTGTGGTTCACATTCCTTCGGTCTATGATTGTACTATCTGGGAAAGGATGCTTCATCCCATAATTACTTTGAAATAATTTATGAAAAGTTGTTTCAAATTGATGAAAGATGAAACTGTTTTGAATGCATTATGTGGAATGATTTATCATTGTGTGCAAGAAAGGGAAGTTCCTATCGCATATAGGGTAGTGAATCAAGTACCGTGCAAAAAGAGGACAAGCGGAGAGTTCATAATAAGTGTGCAGATTGGGGACTATGACATGGACAAAGTCATTTTAGACTTCAGTTCTGAAGTAAAATTTTTACCAAAGAAAACATGGGAAATGATAGGGAAGTTTAATTTGATTTGGATTCCTATCCAGTTAAGATTGGAGAACTAGCACAAGATAGTACCAATTGGTCGATTGTTAGGAATACCTGTGAATATAGATGGAGGGCGTAGTATAGCATATTTTGAAGTCATCGAGATAATGGATGATAGTTAGCCATCTCCAACATTAATGGAGCTTGAATAGGCCTTTGAAAATTAGGCAATTATTAATCTGAAGAAAAGGGAAATGATCTTTGAAGTAGGGGACTTGAAGGTTACCGCATCGTTGGATTCGACAGGAGGAAAGAGGTACATAGAACTAGCTAAAGGGAATGAAATTGATAACCTATATAATATGACTATGCGAATGGATGACTACATTAATATGACTGTAAGTGGTATCCTTATAAGTTGGAGAATCTTTATCTCATATGTCATATTCAGAGGAAGGTTTGGAACACTGGAAGCAAAGGATGCATGGAGTATCAACTAGACGGTGTGCCCGCATTACTCGATCGTTGAACTGGATTGGAAAGGAGTTATGTGACCCACCCAAGTATGATGGTTTGAATGACATAGGATATTTCTTAAATGAGTTTAAGTTGCAGATACTCAAATAACAACGATTGTTGGCATTAGATGTTGTCTTGAAGGCTACTCTAGCCAGATGGTCGGATTCACATAAAAAAGGAATGAAAGTCTCGTAGTTGTGTAAAATATTAATGAAAGTTAGATTTGGTAGCAAGGTTGAGTATATTGCACATAAATTTGTAGGAGTAAGTGACATGACATATCATATTGTGCAATGGAGAAAGATATGGAGTTCGATATCGCATGAGGAATGGACACATAGGTTCATACATACATTGGATACAATCCTAAAGAACTGCTACCTAGAACTAGAAATGAACAAAGAAACATCGAAATGGGACGACCTAACTAAAAGGTTTAAGACAACATTTAGTTTTCTAAATGAATCATCATTAGTAGATGCAACTTTGCAAGCCATTAGAAACAAGATTTTTTCAGTAGAAGGTTCGATGGATTTAGTACCTATGTGTATTGCGCATAGAGATTCTATGACAGTTCATGAAATACTAGAATGTTATAATGTTCATAAAGAATAGAGGACGAGGAAGATCCAAGAAATATAAAAATACCTGAAACCAAGGGGGAACATGCAGTAGAAGTTCCATATCTTGGATCTGCTACCTATGCACACCCATTAAGGACACATAAGGTGAATATTGGGATAAAAGAGAATCCAAAGTTTGCACAGATAGGAAACTATTGGAATGATGAAACTATGGAAAAGGTTGTAGACTTATTGTGTGAGTATCATGATCTATTCCGAACCACATTTTCATAAATGGAAGGTATAGTTGGTGATTTAGTAGAAATGAAGATCGCTTTGAAACCAGATGTTAATCCAATAAGACAGAGACCCTGCATACTGAAGCCAAACTATAAAGAGAAGTTAAAGGAAGAGATAAACCGATTGTTAGAAGTAAGGATCATTGAACCAATAGTAGAATCAAAATGGATAAGTCCAATGGTAGTACACGATAAGAAAACATGGGGAATTAGAATTTGTGTATACCTAAGAAAGCTAAATGATGCATGTCTACATAATCCATTTCCGACACCTTTTACAGATGAATTGCTAGAGAATGTAAGGGGGGAGGAGGCATACTCTTTCACGTATGCATTCTCATGATATCACTATATAAAGATTGTGTAAGAAGACAAACATAAGACTACCTTTGTGACATAATGGGGAAGCTACGAGTACACAGTTATGCCTTTTGGGTTGAATAATGCAACTATAGTTTTCTCGAGAGTAGTTGTCACGGCCTTTAATGATTTTATTAATAAGTTCCTTGACGTTTATTTATATGACTAGATTGTGTTTAGTCTAATAAAAGATCATATAGAAGTATTGAGATTAGTGTTGGATAGGAGTAGACAATGTCATATTTCATTGAATTTGAAAAAATGTATTTTATGTACGCTTTTTTGAATTTTGTTGGGCCATCTGGTATGTAAGCGAGGCTTACTAGTGGATCCTGTCAAGATTGCAATGATTTTGGACTTACCACCACCTACATCAGTACAAAAATTAAGAGAAACACTGGTCCATACATGATATAATAGGAATTTCATTAAATGATATCTGCATATTACAACACCCATGGAGAAGTTGTTGAATAAATAAGATAAATTCTAGTGGAATGAGGACTACCAGAAATGGTTGGACACATTGAAGAAGAAGTTAGTGACTACGCCAATTTTGATATTCCCAAATTAGAAGAAGGAATTTCATGTTCATGTGGATGCATCATCCATAGATTTACATGCAATATTATCTCATCCAGGAGAAGGAGAGTTAGACCACTCAATTGAATTTGGAAGCAGTAAGTTGTCAACAACATAAAAAAACTACACTACGACAGAACAAGAGGGGTTGGAAATTGTGTATATGTTGCATAAGTTTAGACACTATTTGTTGGGTCCTCATTTAAATATGTATAGAGAACATTCCACACTAAGATACTTAGTGAACAAACCAGTTTTGGGGGGGCAGAATTTGCATATGGTTACATTTTATCTAAGAATATGACTTTGAAGTCATCATTAAGCCATGAAAATTGAATGCAGAAACAAAACACTTATCACGCATTATATTAGAAGAAGATGTAGGGAATATAAATTATAGCTTACTGAATGCACATTTATTTGCAGTTCAAATGGTGGATGACTACTTTGAAGACATTGTGCAATTCTTAAGTACAAGAATGGCTCCATCATACATGACAGTTACATAAAAGAAATAGTTGGTGGTTAAGGTAGTGGACTATCAACTAATCGTAGGAAACTTATATAAGTTAGGTGCAGATGGGATATTAAGACGATGTGTGTTAGAGCATGAAATACCAATGATATTATCATAAGCACACAAAGGCATTACAGGAGGACACTATGTAGGTAAAGAGACATCAAAAAATATTTTGTGTACAGGGCTCTGGTGACCCACATTTCATAAGGATGTTAAAGAATATTTTCAATCATTTGATGATTGTAAAAGGGTTGGAAATCCATCTATAAGGGATGAGATTGCCTTGCATCCATAGGTTACAATGCATGATTTTGATAAATAGGAAATAAAATTTGTTAGACCCATTAATACGCCATCCAGAAGATCAGGAGATAGGTATATAATCACTATGACAGAGTATTTGACTAGATGGGAAAAAGAAACACCAGTCATAGACTGTAGCCCAGAGACCGTTGTGTGATTTTTGTTTGATAATGTTGTTACGATATTTGTCCACCCACGCATTTTACAAAGTGATCAAGGGATGCACTTCCAGAATAAGATGATTACAACATTGAATAAGGAGTTTCAAATTCACCCTCAGAGGAGCATGTTATATCACCCTTAAGAAAATGGGATAGCAGATGCCTTCAATAAAGTTTTATAGAATGATCTAACAAAGATCTACAATGTAGGAAGGGATGATTGGTACTTAAGGATCTCTACGGTATTATGGGCATATAATACTACAAGAAAAAATTTGATAGGACAGACACCTTTTAGATTAGTATATGGGAAAGAAGAAGTAATGCCAATGGAATTTATTGTGCCAAGCTTGTACGTTGCAACGATTACTCATCTTTCAAACTTTTCCGCAATAGAGGAAAGATTTTCATAGTTGTTAAATCTCAAGGAAGGCTGATTTGTCATGAATTCCATTAACAAGTCCAGAAGGAAAGAGAAAATGCATGGCATGATAGGCATATTAAAAAAAAAAAGTTTCAAGTGGGAGACTTAATGTTGCTATATGATAGAAAGTTCATGTAGAACCCAGGGAAGTTTAGGATGCGTTGGCTAGATCCATATGTGATCAAGTATGTGACAGAATCAAGTGTTTTGCAACTAGAAATGTTGAATTGTGAAGTCTTTGGGGGACTAGTGAATGGGATTCAGTTGAAACTTTATAGGGACGGGCAACCATATGTGCACTAGTCTAACCAGGTAAAGAACTTATGTACCATAGTAGTGTATTATAGTCAAAATAAAGAAAGAAAAATAAATGGAAAAAGAAAAAGAAAAAGAAAAGAAAAAATGGAAAAAAATAATAAAGTGAAGGAAAGAAATATAAAGTTGAAGAGTTAGTTAAGGGTCAAGAAGTTAAGATAGTTCAAAGAAATAAATAAATAGGATAATTTTGTGGATGACAATGAATAAGAATCAAGATACATATACAACAAGATCAAGTGCGCATAAGAAGTGAGTTATGCATTGATAAAGGATCGCATAGAGGAAGTGAATTGTGCACAGAAGAAAAGATTGTGCAATGAACGAACGAAAAAGTTGAAAAACTGTGCTAAAGAAGAAGATGATAGACAGTTAAAGGCATGAAAGAGAGGAAATTATGGTTAAAATTTAGTAATGAAGAGACATCATGGAGACTTGTAGTCATAAATGGAAAACACTAGCAGAGATCGTGAAAGAATGGAAATTCGAGGAAAAAATCCAATGAAGGATTTGGAATTAATGAAACATTAAAGTAGGCATCGATTTCACATCAATAGTGGATTAGACAGTTAATTTAGGCATGAAGGTAAATGGAAAACTATTGAAGGGGCACCAAATTCATTGAAGGTTCGAGGGGAAAACGTTATCTTTATTTGGAGTTTGTAGCGAGTAGAGTGAGTCGAGAACAGTGTTGTAGAGCCCTAAGAAAATCGACAAATCCAAAGGAGTTGTCACATGTACCATTTTGGCAGAGATGGAACCACCAAAGGAAGTATCATCAGAACAGAAGAAAGAACTAACTAGAGAAACAATAACACTACCAAAAGTTGAGGAGACTCTGAGAGAATCCTCATCGGAGCCGACCTTTCCAAGGGACTACATTCCACCGAGGAAGGATGATGCCAAACCAGTTAAGTTAAATAAGGAGGCTAGGTACGAGTTGGTGATGCCAAAAATTTGAACTAGGGTAATCGTTGACAAGGATATGTTAGGAAATGTGTCACAATTGAAATACATTGACCACAACATCACATTTACAATGAAGTTCCCCGACCTTGCGTCGAACCCCTACCTGGAGATGAAAATCGATGCAAATATGTACCTTCCCATAGTTTAGCCATATCTATGGGCTAGAGGGTTGGACCGTGTTGGCATATTGAATCTATTTGGCATCCCACACTTTGGCAAGAGCTAGGATATTAATGCACGTGTAAAAATATGTTATTAATCTTTGTGCACGGAGGCGACTTGTGGTTAGACAGGTCAATTTTTATAGACACAGATCTAATTGAGTGAATCAAAATATTACCATCACAAGGGAAAGATCCTACATTATTGTTCGTAGACACAAAGCATGAGAAGGGTCCATCATAGGTCATGAAGGAGAAATTCCACACAGTTAGAGGTGTGTGCAGGTTGGATGTGCCAATTATATGTGACCCAATGGTACACTTTGCGACACAAGCGTTGGAATTAAAATTGTTGAGGAACTGCAAGAAAGACCAAGTGCTCGTACGCATGATAGTTGCGGCTGAAAAATGTGTAGAACAGGTAACGATGAGTTGGACATCATTTTTATTTAACCAGTTCCTGATAGACTGAGCGGAAGCACAGGACAAAGGGATGGAATTCCACTATTCCTGGTTATTACTTCTGATCACATTAGCAGTATGGAAAGAACCATAGGATGCACAGTTTCTGGGTATGAGAGCCAAGTATTAGAACTTGTGGTACATGGAAAACAAGGGACCACAACTCAACAACAATATTCGGTTCTATATGTAAAAGGAAATTATTAGGTAGTGTATTCAAGATACACCATGAATTTTTCCACATCTTGTAGAAACTTACAAACCGATTACATGGTTCATGGAAGACCATCATCATATATACATGCAAGAAAATAAATATTTGAGAGAGTAATGGGTCAAGACAAAGTATCGAATAACAAAGGAGGACATAGAACTAATTATGCAGGACTCGGATGTAAACTCGAAGGTCCCATAAGACGAACAAGAAATGGAAACAAAATATCCTGAGATTAAGGAAGTTCAAGTCCCAGGAAATGATGCAATCAAGAAGAGGAAAGATGCAGAGATAGAGAAGGTAAAATCAGTGCCGTGTTGGAAGAAGTGGAAAGAGGAAAAAGAAACAAGTCCACTGGCACTAACGAAATACGACTTCGAAAGGTTTAGGGAGAAATTTAAGTAGATCACCGACGACATGTTTTGAATGCACGATAGAGAAGAAAGAAGGACTAAATAGAAATATAAATGAATAAATGACTGCAATGCGCCAATTGATGGAATCAACCAGGATAGAAATTGTGAAAAAACCAACTGAAGGACCAACGTCAAGCATAACAAGGATAGTAGAAGAAATACTGACAATCTCTCATGCATTAGAGGGCATGAGGGAGCATTGAATAGTTAATTTGGAGCCAGGGGTAATTTATTTCCCATCAATGGAAATGCCAGAGAAAACGCGCACACTAAATCACTTTCACTTAGTATTATCACAAATACCATGAGAAATGTTGTAGGGGTTGTAGGTAATCATAGTGGAATAATTAAACTTGCACGCAACAAAAACATCTAATGAATTGGTTAGGGACACAATAGATATTGCAAGCATGCAGATCGATTACAACAGAGTTTAATGGGAAAGGGATGCACCTTTGCATAAGGCAAAACAAGTGAAGAAAGCATTTGACAAAGTTTGCAAAGAGATTATGGAGGTACCAATGGAGGTGGATACTCCATTGGAATATTAGGTAGTTAATATCAACGAAGCCATCTAGGGATTTCAAACGAAAAATGTTGAGTTAGAAACATGAATGACACCAAGCACACCCCTAGAAGAAAGAGACCAAAGGGAGAATATTGGAAAAGTGTACTGGCGTTACAAGTTTATATAATAGTTTGTTGCATATGCAGTTTTCCTTGACGAATCACTTAGAATAAATTTTTACAATGTTTGTGGAACCTCCTAATTATATCCAACGAACGTTGAGTGATAAATTTTATATTTAACTGTGAAATTAATCGTTGCTGGCAACTTGTTTATGTCTGATTCATCCACTGATAATGGTCATTAATCTTTGCGATTTGTTAAAATAATTCTCTACGTTGCTTCTTTACATCTCTGTGTTTTCGCAGTTAGAAACTCCCTGTGTTTCCTCCTTACCTTTGACCATGTC
>CBVK0101427634.1:0-12379 GCA_900067695.1 Picea abies
TTGTGCTCAAGACCATTACCTTCAATAACTCCCTAGCTAGGAGAGAGTGTTGATATTATGGTAGCTGCGGGAGGTATTTACCTCCACGTGTAAACCTGACGAAAATAGAATATTCTGAGAAGCAAGAAGAATACCTAATTAATTGGTTAATAACCCTACAAGACAAGTCATCTCAAGAGAATGACTTATATTAGGTTATTAGCCTCCAAGAGAAGAAGTCGACTAAAGGAAATGTTATATACTAAAGAATTAGTACCTAGAATGAGAAGTCGGCCCAGGCAGTCTGCCAGAAATAGTATAAATATAGGAGGTCAGTCTTCATTCTGGACAAACAGAAGCAACACTTATGCGCACTGCAGTTGGCCAGTTTGTGCACAAGTTTGGAGTAGATTTTTTGTTGTAACTGCTGCAACTAGCAGATTTTGATTTTGGCTTGGACTCTCTCTTGGTTATGGTTTGGACTTTTTGATCAGCTCTTGTTACACTTGCTTGGTGCGCTATCCATTTAGAAAGGTGATCCACCTTTGTTTGGCTATCTAGCCTAGGGTTTGCTTCCAGAATGATTCTCTGTCAAGGTTAAGGTGCTCGGAGGTGGCTTCAGCCTATGGTTGGGTGACAATATATCTATATTGTCTATGGTTAAATGAGCACATCCATTATATTCTAACAGGGGGTATGCAGTTTTCCATGACCTGCATCAATATTGGCATCACTATAGATTTAAAATTCACACATATCAGTTATTAAGATAGCATAAAATTCTATGTAAAATTTGAACCGAGGGACCCTTTCATAGTTTACAATGTTACACTGCAAAAGTTCATGAATTCAACAGAATCACTTGTGAAATCAACAGAAAATCTAATGGGGTGTGACATGAAGGAAATATCGAACCGCAATGTGTATGAGAAAGAAAAAGTTTGAAGAGTGCTCAATAGAATCACATTGAGGCCATATAACTTGTAATTTTATGCAATAGAAATATCATAAAGGGATGGAAAATAAGAAGTTTTAGAGAAGCATGAATATAAGTCATTGTCTGGTCCAACATAGTGTGGATGTATGTATTGATAGGCAGTTTAAACAAAAAAATCAAAGATTGAAGGAAAAGAACTAAGAGAAGCAAAGTGGCAATACTGATCGACCTAAAAATTTTTATTTGTCTATATGGTCTTTTGAGTGGAGACATTTCATAGTTTGAATATTTCATTCATGAAGAATGTGTATTTTCTCCTAAACATTATTGAAATATAAGATGCATTTCTTTAAAAAATCAAGGATTTGCAACACCTTGAACAACTAAATGGATTTACATTGTGGATCATTTTTATTGCATGCTCAATCTTTGAATATTTATCTGTGATATGCCAAGATCAAATTATGGCACAGTACGAAGCACCTGCAACAAAGAAAATTGAACTACCAAATGCAAATGCCATTGCACTATGCACGAAACTATTAGGTTTCTGAAAACCTGGTGTCAAGTCTTCAGCCCCATTGAAGGTATGTTCATCTTCTTATTGCAGAAATATAATAGAATTTCAACAAGCTTTGCATCAATTTTATGGCCGACCCTATGTTGTTGTGTCCCACTTCTTGAATTTTCAGATGGCTCATTCTTCACTCCATTGCTCTAACTTCTATCCCCTTTTGTTTTTCATAGTTCATATACAAGTAGTATAAAGTAATAGCTTTATCGACATGTCAAACTACACTGAGTTAAAGCACAAAACAAGAATATTATTGTTGCAATATCAAGCTAAAGAAAACATGACTACAAGTAGACTCCCTCAAGGTATCTCAACTCACAAAGTTAACTGGAGTTGTATTGGTTTATAAGCATAGTCTTGAACCCCAACCAAACAAGAACCTTATGTGCGGTACTCATTATCTATCCAAACAATGTTAGTTATCAACAAAATAAGGTTGAGGCTCTAACAATGTTCATTCATGAACAAAATAAGGTTGGCGCTCATGGAAATATAAGAACAGAACATAACAGATTAAAAAAAGATATGTTTAAAGTAATTCATTTCAATCCAGATGTTGTCAGGGAAACATGAAATACATATATAGTTGTTTCTTCATTGGAACTCACTTTTGGAGCAACACTAATTATTGTATTGTACATAGACAATCTAACCTAAAATAGGTTTGCATCAATCAATACCAAAACCATAGGCCCAAAGTGCCATACCATCAAAGTTAGCAAATAAGAAAATTAATTACTCTGAACCTGCACAAAAGTCCAAAAGCCTGCAAGAAAACTTATAAGTACCCCAAGAAGAATCATCCATAACCAGGATGAACACCATGCTTGTTACTATGGATTCACTGCCAATATAATAAATTGAAATTTGTCTACATATTTTCTCCAACCAAACCTAACAACATATCTAGTTTATAGCATCAAATTCTTTGTACACTGTGAACTGAGGGACCCTTTCATGGTTTACAATGTTACACTGCAAAATCTCAACAAAATCAAATTGAAGGTAATTTTATGCAATAGAAATATCATAAAGGGATGGAAAACAAGAAGTTTTGGAGAATGATGAATATAAGCAACTGTCAGGTGGAACCTTCTTACTAAGCTTGGCACGAGGGGGTATAACCATAACCAAAACCACGTATATATTCAAAGAAGGAGAAGGAAACATTTGTTGTGATTTTCTACAGATTCTCTCAAGCGAGAACCATTTCAAATTACACAGAGCCAAAGCCATTTCTCCAATGCTAAATCATCTATCTAGAACCAAACTCATCTTTAGGCCAGGAAAATTTGATTTACTAGCTGACATCATATTCCAATTGAACCAAAGTTGTCAACATTGGCTGAATCAAAAATATTACAAAGACATTGATGCTAGTGGCATGTGCAAAATTTAAGGTATAAGTGGAGCAAAATCAGACCTTGGAAAAAACAAAAATGTGTATATTATTTAAGGTTTGCACACTATCTCACAGAAGACTCGTCCATGAGTAGATTTGACCAATACAAGGACATTTCAGAAGTAACAAAGAGGAAGCAGGGGATTTTCAAACATAAATGTGCAAGCGTTAATATCAAATATTTCCCACTATTTGTAAAATTCGAAACTAATTTACAAATACAAAACTCAAATAATCCATGTGTAATTACGTGGAGCAAATCATGATTTTTCCATAAATACTTTATTAATTATTCAATTTCAGATGTTTTATTTAAGAATTACATTACACATGGATGTGCATGCATGTATGTATTGATTGTCGAGGGTGTGCATTCATGGATATATTGATTATCAAGTAAGAATCGATGTGTGTCTCTATGTGGTAATGTTGTTGTAAGAATTAGAGCAACCTATATGGAGCCATAACCATATCCAATTGGAGCCATGTATTTATCCAGCCAAAGAGCATGAGACATTTGTGAAGACTTATGATTTTGTACAATTTCTCTCAAGCTAGAACCATTTCAATTTATCCAAATCCATAGTCACAGTCAAAGTCATTGCAATTTATCCAAAGTGAGGACCATTTCTCCCAGAGTCATCTTCAGGTCAGACTAGGCATATTTGATTTACTAGTGGGGTTAGGGTTGGTGAAGCAGATTCGACAGTAGAGAGTGGCCCCTTGAATTTGACAACACTAGATGAACCAAAATATTACAAAGTGATGCAGGAGCATCACCAACAAAGTGAGAGTGGAGGACAACTGGATATGCCAACACACATTTTGAAGACATTTTTGAATTTCAAAAGAAGAACCATTTATGTAATAGCTGGAAGGATGTATTTGCTTTTAATGTTTTGGGGATTGTAATACAAATCTTGAGCGTTTTCTCTCATCTATCAGTTGTGGACATTTATTGTAATAAATGTAAAGTAGTTGGTAGTCTTTAATTCGATAAGATGGCTTAGAGTAGTAGGAGGGAAAACTCAAGAAGACTCTCTCATATGTATTGTATTATCATTCTCATTGTAATGGGGTTGTAGAATAGGAGAGCATATGAGAATAGAGAAGAACATAGATTGTAGAATTTGTATGAGCAGATAGTTGTTGTTATTGAGACCATGTACATAAGCACTTGAATTTAATATAAGAAGGCTTTGATCCAATTTCATGGTGTACTATGGTTGCTATGTGTATCTATTGAATGGTGTGTTTACAGCTTGCTTATATTCTCTGTTATGCATTTGTTTCAATGTTGCGTGTGTATGTGATTTCATGTTCAATGTATGAAGTCTGTGAGGAGAGTATAAGTTTCAATTGTTTCTCTTCCTGAGAATTCCTGCAAGGAGTGCAGTGAAAGTCCGCAAAGAGTGCGTCGACAAATTCTGAGTTTACCTCAGAAAACTCAGGAGAGATAGCGTTAACTTATACCAGTAGAAGTGCACGTATAGCACAAAGTCGTGCAAGGTGTGCATGGGCTAAGGAGAGTCTTAGGCTTGTCCAAACCAAGGGAGTGGTTGAAGAACTTATGCTTGTCCAAACCAAGGGAGTGGTTGAAGAACTTATGCGGCAAAGAGTGCATAGAGTTGGGGTTGTCAGATAATCAAAGATTATTGTGAAAGCCACAAGGAGTGCGTGCAGGATTCCTTAAAAATCTCGGAGTTCGTAGCGAGAATTCAAGCTCAGGAAGGATAGAGGATTGGAAAAGTTCAAGAGGAAGGATGAGGGTCAGAGTCACCTCGTGGAAACAAGCTCAGAAGGAAAGACACCAAGTCATTTGGAAAAAACCCATCGAGAACCTCGATGGACAGTAGAGATTCCTGGAGGGAGAAGTTTTGATGCCCATGGGTCGTTGGATCCAGTAAATCTGCGAGGAGGATAAGGGTTGAGAGTCATTCAACACTAAAAATCTCAGGAGAGATAGTGAGTCGTTGATCTGAAGAGAGATATGACCGTCGATTCCTTTCGTTGGGAAGGAGATTTCGGAGATCGGGAGTCGGAAGGAAGGAGGAAACCATCGTCCAAAGTTCTAAGACGCGAAGTCCCGATTTGCAAAGAAAGGGTCTGGAGCATTGGATCATGGGGAGTCGTGGACTGTCGATCTGACATAGCGAAGTTTGGAGTTCGGGGATTAGAAGAGTCAGGGTAACTGGCAGTAGAATAGCCAAGGTCACGAAGTGCGAAGCACATTTTGGTTAGGTCATGGTCACCGCCAGTGGTCGCGTGAGAGGAGCTTGCGCCTAGTGCTTGTTCGCGCAGGCAGAGTTCGTAAAAGGACCTGTGGTTTTATTTGTTGAAGGTTCCAGTGGGATCTGAGGAGCCATTTCGACTCAGAGAAGTGAGAAGATCCATAGACCGGGAGGTCAACAAACCCTGCCGAGGTAGGGGCACTGTGTCATAAAGACATTGAGGTTGGTGGCATGTGCAACTCGAAGCTATAAGTTGAGCAAAATTGGACCTTGGAAAAAACATAAAGGTGTTGACTCTTTAAGGTTTGCATTCTATCTGACAAAAGACTCCTCCATAAGTAGATTTGACCAGTACAAGGCCATTTGGAAAGACTCCTCTGTGAGTATATTTGACCAGTACAAGCCATTTCAGGAGAAACAAATAGGAAGCATGACCTTTTCAAACAAAAAAGTGCAGGCGCTAAGGTTGGTTGGGCAAAGCAAATCTAGAAGCAACAATTACTATTACAAACATGGCTTGAAAACAAATTTATAAAGGCTCATTCCATTCACGCCAGCTCCTCATTGCCTTAAAGGTTGCACAAAACCCTTCATTGCTACTACGATTCCAAAATTTGATGTTGGGCTTTGAGCAGTTCATTTGAGATGATTGTAGGCAGGTTGCCAGTAAGTTTATTGCCATTAATCCAAAAAGTTGATGTTGGGCTTCGAGCAATTCATTTGAGATGATTGAAGGCAGGATGCCAATAAATTTATTGCCATTAATCACAAGTTGTAAGATATTTTTGGTGATGGCAACGTCTAAAGAAACAAGTCATTCAAAATTATTGTTCTTGAGCTTCTTAGCCACAATGATCACAAAAATTCCACTGAAATGTGACCACGACGATCCTGAGAAAAGCCCTTTTGACCTAAAGAGGAGAGAGCTTCCTCAAAGGAATTATTTCCAGTTCCATCATTTTCAGCTGACAGGGGACATGGGTTGTAAGTGTTGGAGGAAGGAGTGGCTTGGTCCAGGACAATTATTTTCAAACTGGAGTTGGGAGGGTCGAGACTTAGTAAACTCTGTTCCATGGTAAAGCCTGTGGTTGATCCTTGTAGGAGAGATGAGTGGTGGTGGCTAGGGCATAAATCCTATTCATGAAGGCTGATCAAGATAGACACATCCATTACTAAGGATAAACATGATATTAACACACACGCACACACATAAAAAAAAAATCATTCTAATTATCTCATTTGATTTGTAACTCCAATTTTCAATTCTTTATGTGCAAGTTTACAAGGATCCCATCAATCAAAGCGCTTAGGATTTCATACCTTTTAAAACCCCTATTTCCCAAATCTTGTGCGGGCACTACTAAGAGTATGTTCGCAAGGATGCTCTTTATCCCATGGATCATATTTAAACACTTTGTCACAAAAAATTGCTATTTGGAAAATTTTCAATGTTTTAGAGTGATTCTGGCAACAAAAATACTCAATCATACAATGCCATTCAATAATGAATAATTGCTATCATTGGTACTCCAACAGGTACTTAGTTCCTTAGGGGATCTCTCAGCTAGAAAGCATTACAATTGTAGGAGTTTCATTCATACAATTAAACCTTGAATTTTTTTTGTCTCTTGCTATTATTTTTTGAATTGGTAACATGTATATCCGGATCAACAAACTTGATGGTATGGGTGTTCTTCTTTTGATCATTTTCATTGGCAATCCCCATATCAAGCTAATATAATAAGGAGACACTAATATAATAGTTTCCTACAACTCATGATCCACAGAAGTATTGTAATAAAAAAAAAGGGGGCGCTAAAGATGCAGGTGTAGGTGTATATGCAGATATGGAGAAGAAGTTGTGTCTATAACTGTAAAATTACCAACAAAAAATCTCATGATGAGGGCTAGGAGGACTTAGGTAGTGACTGGGGAGCCTAGGTACAATCTTTTGAAGCTCTCTTGACAAGGCCAAAGAGAAGTAACATATGCATGTGCTCATTCTATGCTGGATGCAATCTGAACTTACACCCAAACTATGTAAGGATTGATCCAAATATTAGATATTCCAATCTTTGCATGAAGAAATAAAAGGGGTTGTTGTGTGCAGAAATAAATATTTTGACTTAGGAGCCTCAAAATGTATTGATATGTGATTCTTTGTGGAATTTAAAATTGAAATAAAAACACTCCAACAACACTAATTATTTCCAACCAGGTAAATTATTGCCAGCCAAGCAACGACAAAATACAACCAAAGTTTGGAAAAGAACTGTCATTATTTCTAGCCAAGTAATTATTTCCATCCAAGCAACGACAAAATACAACCAAAGTTTACAAAAGCATTGTCGTTCACACCACCGATATGTTCATCAATCCGCAATGTTGTAATACTATTGTCATTTATAGCCATGTATTACAAAAAGCAACTGTGACAAAATGTAACCTAATTTTTAGCTTGAATATGAACCTGAAGATGTTTCCCCAACTCTCCAATCACATTACAAAAATATATGTGAAATATATGCTCAGAAAATGCCACTCCTGCATGCCAGATTATATCAAATGAACAATGCCTCCGATTTACATATTTGTATGGAAAAAATGGCTTTATCAATGTACTATATGAAGAAAATGACATGATAGACAGATATGAACAAAATGTGTGGGCCTAGAAGGAAACCCTAGGGCATGACTGATGAGCCCATTATATCTGAACAAAACCATAAATCCCTCTTCTTTTTTACTTTGTCATTTACCTCTTGTGAACGACAGAGACAAAGAAACACAATTGAGTTGATTTTTGGAAGGAATTGTTAGCGATGAACAGTAATAAATATTAAAGAGCATAACACCTAAGTTTTCAGCTTCAGGTGTCAGATTCCAGCTTTCTTAGTGTCTAATTTCAGTTTTAGGTTTACAGATTCCCATCTTTTCACTTTCAGACTTCTTCATTCCAATTTCCACGATATTAGTGAATGACACATAATAATTTAACTCACTAGCTGACACACTCTCTAAACAAGTTGTTGTGTGGGTACTATGCAAGTTGCAGATTGAAGAGCACAATATGGGGGAGGATCCCGCAAATGTGTTTCTTCCTTGTACCTTATGAAGGAGTTTCTTCTCTATGCAATGTTGATAGGTTATCTATGGTTCATAGATCCATGCAAGAATCCTTCTCATGGCCTTTTTTGCTGGAATCTGATGGTGATGTATAGCTCAAATGGTCCTCCTTTGTTTTTTCTGTTAATATCTCTATTTTTTTTTCTTTTCGATGCATATATGGAATTAATTCCTAGAAACCATGAAGTTCTCTTTTGAATGTATTATAACTATTATGAATTGTTTGTGTATGGGGCTTGTCTTGAGGTCTCTCTTTGCTTTCCTGTGATGAGGAGACATCTACATATGGTAGCTTTTCACATCTTCTTGATAATAGAAGTGATAAAAATTTCCTTCAGATATAAATTTAAAACACATATATATGTTCTATTGCACATAAATTTCAGTTCTTTTTTAACTTTAGTTCTTTCATATATAATAGTATTTATATGTTAATTACCCTAACATCCCCCTACTCCAAGATTTCAATAAGTGGCATCTCTGGCCTCATCCATAACACCACATATCCACCACATACCATGGCTACTTAGAATTATATAGTAAAAGAGCATAGGATGCCACTTTAATTAAATTGGAAAAGAATATGAGATTGTACCTACCCATGTTCGATCATAACTTCGCATAACTTCGCATATGGATGCCTTCCTATCACCAATAATAAGATCTTGCATTATATATAAACTAAAAATAATACCACCACATCGTCAAACCCAAAAACGATACATGCCCATGTTCATAATAACTTGCCATATGGGTGCCTTTCCATACTAAGATGGCTTGCGAAAGGACACACCAAGAATTCACCTACCAGGAGTTTTGAGTTTTGAGTTGTAAGTTTTACCTTTTATATCAAATTTTACCATGTCTAGAAGTTAAACTTCTAATTCAAGCATGTAGCATATGTTTCATTATTCATCTTGTCCATTGATTTTTTTAGTTTAATAAATCAGAATTTATCCAAAGGTCCCATTCTCTTTCATATGTCTGATTTTTCATTACTCTTTTTGTTTATGGTGTTTTTTATGGTATGGTCGATTCATTTTCCATTTTCGGTGTCTTCATATAGTTGCATACTATCTATGTTTAATTTTCTATAACCCGTGACTACTAATGGGAAAAATGAAAATGCATAAGTTCATAACAGAAGGCATCGCCAGCAGGAGAATTGTCAGAACTTGAATTTCTTGAATGCCTACATTAAAATAGTTCTTGATCGTAAGTGAAAGGTTCACCTTTGATGCAAAATATAACCCTTTGAAGCATTTAACTTGATTGAAAACAATTATGTTGCAGTGTACCATATATCTCAAACATTTATCCATATATACATATAAAAAACCCAGTTTTTAGCAGTAAAAGGGTTGTTTTTCCAGAAACAATGAATTTATGGTTTAATTCACAATTTTATCTACATGCCTTCTTATGTAAATTGATTGTTCTCACTGGAGTTAAAGAGATCTGAACCTATAAAATTAGGAAGGAAACAACCTTTTAATGGGTTGCCCCATAACTCCTCTAGCTTCTATTGGCTATCTTCAATGCAACTTCACACAATTAGAGCTACCTCTAGGCAAAGCCACTTCTTACTGTAACTCTACTGTAACTAATGTTGAAAACTAATAATAAATCAACCATGAGGGGAGAGCCGAGTTAGTGAAATCGGAGCGCCATTATAGCTCCACCAGGGTTTAAGTTTGATCCTTGCAATGAGTTTAAGTTAGGCCAAGCAGTTGTAGAGTGTAAGAATCATCCAAAAAATATTAATAAATCTAAACTAATGAACGGTAAATTGACAGTAAATTAGTTGTCATAAGCCACCTTAATAAAATTTAGATATCTAAATCAAAACTAACCGTCCAGTTTCTGGAATAAACATTACTGGCCATGCCCATGCCACATTGAGAAGAAAGTAAATTCATTGCAATTAGCCACCCAACAAAATTTAGAAATCTAAATCAAAACTAGAAGTCCAGTTTCTCAAATAAGGATTGATGGCCACACCCATGCCACATTGAGAACAAGGGTGTACCATATAAGATCGCGAGTAGGTTTAAACCCCAAGCTTGGCTCGCTTAAAAAAAAGAAAGATCTTAATATCTCGACAACAAATCTGTCTATATCAGGGGAATTGTTCCACACAAGTGAGCAATTTGTAAGAATTGTGTGAGAAAAGCAACCAAGCAATGAATTGATACAGATTGCAGCAAATCAATTTACTCTTTAGACCCTAATGTTACTCTGAAACACAAAAGTAAGGATCTATAAATTCCAGAGAACATACCAAACAAATCATGTTTTTAATGACATCATCCAACAGTTAAATTTGCCTGTTGCAACCAGTGAATCACAACCCAAGGGAAGCAGTAAAATGCAGATTAAAGAAAATCAATGCACTCTTTAAACTCTAGTGATATTATGAAACTCAAAAGTAAGGATCTATAAATTCTTGAGAGCATACCAAACAAATCATGTTTTAAACAACATCGACCAACTATAAAATTTGCTTGCTGCAACCAACGAATCACAACCGAAGGTAAACATTAAAAGTAAAAATATACAGTAGCCATTCACCAGTGCCATAGTTTCAGAAACTGTTTGTAAAGCCTTGCAGACCACTCCAGGGGCATGCAACACAATGAATGCTTAGTATTCAACCTGTCCAAATAAAAAACGTTTATCAGAAAGGAGAAATTTACGTACCAACAATTGCTCCATCTAGGCTCAAAATACACCAGGTCACTGCCACAACTAATTCTTTTGAAAGAGTTTCCTAAACACATATAACAGGAAATGTGTTTGAGTCATCCAAAAGTCTATGCTGCTAAGAATCACCTTCTAGGAAATCACTTGCATCGTGAACAATAAAATACAAAATATGTTTCTTCACCCAAATCACTTAAAACTGAAACAAAATGTGATATTTACACCTGCATAATGGTTGTGCGATTTGAGGCATCCCAATCTTTGAATGACCTATGAGTTAACTTTTCACTTGATCTGACTTCCCAACTTACAATATCACCAACATCGGTTCCAATTGAAAAAACATTCATCCAATTCACTACATTTAAAAGTCGTTTCATGGTTAAGTTGCCTTTAAAACAAAATTGTAGATGAAGAAATAGACGTTAGAAGCCTAAAATACAGAATTCTGGCAAATGAAATTGCAAATTACCTAATATAATTGTATACTGTTGAGGATGAAAATCCATGCTAACAACACTTAAACCCTGGTTACACACATATACCATACAAGAACAAAACCCAACACAACGCACACAAAAATCCCACAAAACTAACAAAGAATAAGGGAATATGGTGTTAGCACAAGAAACCAATGCAATGACCTTGGTCAACATGGTGAAAATACGTGCGATTAAAAAAAAGGTTATACTTGCTATATTATGAACAATGCTCACAGAAAATATGCGCTTTCGATCTTGAGGTGGAGACTTAGGTAAGAAATAAAAATAGCCTATTGATGTATAATCTGAAAGTATATCATGGCCATTGCTTGTATATTGTTATTAGGCTAGTAAATTTAATTAAATTAAACAAAATATAACTAAATTTAAATAAGACAAGATGAAATAAAATGAAAGTACTATAACCTATGCGTGGAATTATAACCAAGCATTTATCATCCACATGTTTGTAATTGCAAGTTATCAATAATAATTTATACAGTTGCATTTCATATCCGAGTTTCTTCCTCACAACTACATGTCCTTTCACTCAACCACCTCGGGGGATTTCATGCAGGGGTGATTTTAAGAACCCCCCAAAATTTATATGTATAATAAATGGGCTAATCCCCATGATACATCGAAAAAATTGAAGGCTATTTTATCAATAATATAAAATGTATAGATAATGTTTTGGTGAATCTTTTATTCGATTATATAATCTTGTAAAATATAAGAATCTTTCAATGAATTATAAAATCTTGTAAAATATTGGCGAATCTTCACTAAATTATAAAACCTTGTAAAGTCTTAGGGGATCCTCCAACGACCTCACCTAAAGCCTCAATTTCCTCACCTGATTGTTGTGCAAAGCCTCTTTCAAAATCTGTCAAAAAACTACAAAAATTTCCAGTGAAAAAATGAGAGTGCCCTCACTATCCCCTG
>CBVK0101428653.1:0-34339 GCA_900067695.1 Picea abies
TCACTCCTCTCACCAAGTCTTCAACCTGCACATCTTTAAATCAACTCACTGATTGAAGTTGGATCAAGACCTCCTTTTTTCTTTACATACTAGATCCAGTCCCTGAGTTAGAGTGATATTTACCTAATTCTCTACCCATTTGATCACCCATTAAAATTATCATGACATAAAATTAATGGGCATTGGGCTCTGCTCCTGCAAGCAATCCAGGAGTGACTTCTGACTCTAACATTTCTGGCGTCGTTGCCAGGGATGAAGTTGAAAATTTTCCCCGGGATTGAACGACATTGAGCCTATAATTCTGAAGGTGCATCAGGTATCAGAGCCTTTGAAGATTGCTACTATGCACCTGGCGACTCCATTGTGATGACTCCACTGTGGTGAATCTGTCGTGTTAATCATGGCTTTCAGAGGTAGGCACACATGGTCCCATCCACAGTTGCCTCTAGCTACAGCTAGCACTGAGACGGAGGTGGTTCTCAGAAAAGGAAAGGCCTCTGAAGGAGAATTTTCCACCGTTAAACTAGGTAATCCGCCATCCCCTTCTGTAGGAACTCCATTTTCTCCTCCTCAGTTTCTTAACAGATCTTTTTCTGAAGTTTCCCGCTTCCTAAATTTCGGGAGTGTTCCTACTGAGTTTTCCCCTCTTGGTCTCGGATCGGAGGGACAAATCCTTGTCACTCCCCTCTCCCCTGAAGCTATACCTTGGCGTAGACCCAAGACCACAGAATATTTCCCCATGCCTAGCTTTACCACTCCTCCTCTTGTTGCCGTTGCTACTTCTTCACAAAGAGGGGTGTCCGCTGACTTAAGCCCGTTAGCCTGCTCCCTAAATCCCCTATTGTTTCCTATTCCACTCAAAATCCCATTCCCAATATTCCCTGTTCACACTCCTTCTCCTCCAAGTTCTCCTCCACCTAATATTCCTATGGCTGGTGCTAACCCCCCTCTAAATAGAATGGATACCATAGTCGCTGCCAGATATGCTCCCTTAATCCTACCCCATCCTATGAATCCTCTCCCTGCTAGAGATTACTTGAAGTATATTCCCAAGTTCACTGGGGAAGGGAACATAACTACGGAAGAGCACCTGACTTCTTTCTACAGTTATGCAAACAAACTGAACATTAAAAATGAAGATGTCTGGATGAGAGTCTTCGTCCAGAGCCTAGATGGTGAGGTGAGGAAGTGGTTTAGAGGATTGGCCCCAGGATCTATTGTTGGGATTGAAGCTCTGGATAGCTCTTTCCTGAGGCAGTGGGGAGATAGGAAGGATTTCATGTATTACATGACAGAGTTCGGGTCTTTGAAAAAGATGGAAGGAGAGTCTTTCTCTGAATTCTCCAAAAGATTCAATAAGATGTATAATAAAATTCCTGCTGAAATAAAAACCTCAGAAGCCTCGGCCAAGATGTCTTATGCTAGTGCGTTTGGCCTCGATTTCTATCTTTTATTCAGAGAAAGAAGAGCCACCTCCTTAGCTCAAATGAAAGACGTGGCCATAGAGGTGGAATATAATGTATTAATAGCTAATAGAGTGAGGAACAAGCTTGACATAGACAGGAGAAAGAGAAGATCTAAAGCCTCAACTTCTGGCCCATCGATGCCCCACCCTAAAGTGGATGATCTGACCAAGATGGTAAAATATTTGTCTACAGAGATGGAGAGAATGAGGGTGGAGGGGAGGCAAGAATACAAGGGCCCTCAAAATGCCAAAAAAAAAGGAGGTTTCAGGAGGCCAAAAAATGTTGCTTCCTTAACTATGCAAAGAGAGAGGGGAAGAGATAGAGAAGACCAGAAAATTCAAGCCCCTTTTCAAAAAAAAATTGTGGCTGAGGGGAAAGAAGGGGAAATAGATGATCTTGATCCTGAAATCCATTGCTTCGGAGACACTCCTCCTTTTCCTCATCTCACTCAATCAACATATGAGGAGTCTCTCATGGACAATCAGCTAAATGAACTGAGCAAGGGAGACAAGGCTAGTGGCAACCAAGGCAGTTATGACTTGAGGTCCAAGAAAAAGACAGTAGCACCTGATGTTCCTGAGCAGTTCACTAGAGAAGAGAAACCTACTAATGAAGTAGCAGACAGTCATAGAGGTAAGAAGACCTGACCCCTCTCTCCCATAGTCTAGGGTCATGTTCCCGAAATAAGAGAAATCTTGAAGCTTACATATTCTTTTAATTTCGAGCATGAAATTCAAAAGATCAGAATCCCTGTGCCCCTAACCGAATTGATTAAACATGAAGGGTTCAAGAATTTCTTCTCTGAGCTTTTACAGTCTGAGGTCTCATGCCTTCCCACAGAATCCATCAATTTTCAAGATGAAAAGCCTATAGTTATTCTAGGTCCTATGGTAGAAGACAAGAATGACTCATCCCCTCCCTTCTACACTTCCTTGAACATACATGACAAGGTACTGCATAACTTCTTGATGGATTCGGGGGCTTCTCACAACCTCATTCCCAAAACTATCATGGAAGATTTAGGGCTAGAATTCACCTGAGCCTATCATGATCTCTATTCCTTCGACTCCAGGAAAGTTCAATGTCTAGGAGTTATCAAAGACCTAGTCGTGACCTTGTTTCAGTTGCCCATGAAAAGTGTGGTCATGGATGTTTTAGTGGCTGATGTCCCCCCCAAGTTCGGTATGTTGTTATCAAGATCTTGGATAAAAATATTGGGGGGAACTTTGCAGATGGACCTCACATATGCTGCTATCCCAATATTTGGGGGAGAAAATAGGAGGCTATACAAGGAAGCCCAACTAGCCTATATAATCAGTGATGAAAACAACCCTACCAACCATCCCATTTTTTCCCTAGACACTGATTTAGGTTCCAGTGTACTACAACTCACTAATGTTCCCGAGCCTCCTCTAAAACTCAGAAAGTCGCCCACCACCTCCCATAAATTTCCTCCCTCCATCACTCCCGTCTGGAAAATGTTATTTGATGGAGCCTTTTCCAAGGAGGGCGTTGGTGCTAGTGTGTTTTTTCTGTCACCTGCTTAGGAAACCATATCTCTGTCATACAAATTAGAATTTGAAGCTACCAACAATGTGGCAGAGTATGAAGCTCTTGTCCTAGAATTAAGAGCTGCAAGGTAAATGGGAATTCAAGAGGTAGCAATGTTCAGAGATGCAGAGTTGGTGGTCCAGCAGATCAGAAATGATTATCAGGCTAAGCATCCTCGACTCAGAAGCTATAAAAATGAGGTATGGGACTTAATTTACAGTTTCTTCTCAACATTCAACATTTCTTTCATCCCAAGAGAGAAGAACACAGTGGTCGATTCCTTGGCTACATCAGCGAGTAGTTTCAAAGTGCCCTTGCCGCCCAAATTCAGATACGATGTAGAAGTAAAATACAGGCCCTCCATACCTAACAACGTCAAACATTGGAAGGTATTCAAGTATGATCTTGAGATCAAGAGATTCTTGGATATCGTCAAAGAATTTCCAGAGATGCATATCGACCAAGACTCTGTCTTTGAATAGGATCTTGATGGGGGTAAGTTTCTGAGTAAAATTGCAGAGCGTAACATTGTGCATCTCCCCAGCAACCATATTCCAAGGGGATTGGTTCCTTTGGAAAGGATTTTTGATAGGAATGATGTGTCATTAAAAGGGGAAATCTTGGAGGATGACGTTGATACTATTCAATGCAACATTGGCACTGAAAGTGAACCCAAGTTTGTCAAGTTGTCAAGAAGTCTGACAAAGGAGCAGAGGTATGAATATGTTGGACCTTTGAGGGAATTTGCTGATGTTTTTTCCTAGACCTATGAAGATCTCAAAACATATAACACTTTTGTCATTGAGCATAAAATCCCATTGAAAAGGGAGGCGAAGCCATTTAGGCAGAAACTAAGACAGATCAATCCTATGTTGTTGCCTATCATGGAGAGGGAAGTGAAGAAGTTGCTACAAGCCCAGATCATTGTACCACTGAGATACTCAAAGTGGGTGGCCAACTTGGTCCCAGTAAGGAAGAAGAATGGAGAAATCAGACTCTGTGTAGATTTCAGAAACCTGAACAGGAGCTCACTAAAGGATAACTACCCCTTACCAAGGATGAAACATATATTGCAGAGGGTAACAGGAGCATCCAAGATGTCCCTAATCGATGGCTTCTCTGGCTACAACCAAATCTCTATTATGCCTGAGGATAGGGAAAGGACGGCATTTACCACTCCATGGGGGACTTTCATGTATGCCAAAATGCCTTTTGGATTGATGAATGCAGGGGAAACATTCCAACATGCCATGGATATAGCTTTCATTGGGGAAAAGGATAAATTTGTGGTCATCTATCTAGATGACATAACAATATTTTTGAAATCTGATAAAGAGCATTGTTGTCATCTTAGAAAGGTTTTCCTCAAATGCAAGAGTTTTGGCATTTCATTAAACCCCAAGAAATATTTGTTCACCATGCAGGAGGGAAAGTTACTAGGCCACATAGTATCAATGGAAGGAGTCAGGATCTATCCTAGTAGAGTTGAGGCAATACGAGCCTTATCGATCTCGAGATCCAGGAAGGAGGACCAATCTTTCCTTGGCAAGATTAATTTTTTGAGGAGGTTTGTTCCTAACTTTGCTGAGGAGGTAAAACTTATAAAAACCATGTTAAGGAAGGGAAATGAAGTAAGGTGGACTTCCAAATCATGAAAGTCTTTTGAGAAAATAAAGAAGGCCTTGACTGAATCCCCTATGCTTATCAGTCCCGATTACTCAAAGGATTTCCTTATTTTCTCCTTTGCCTCACTTGACATGGTGGCTGTTGTTTTATTACAGACAAATGAGGTTGGGCTAGATAAGCCTATTACCTATTTCAGCCAAGCATTGAGGGATGCCGAAGTCAGGTATGACACTATGGAGAAGCAGGCCTACACCCTGGTAAAGGCTCTCAAGGCCTTTAGAACCTATTTCCTGCAGTCAAAAATTATTGCTTATGTCCCCTCAGCTGTTGTCAAAGGCATTCTTATTCAGCCTGAAATAGACGAGAGGAGGAGTAAGTGGATAGCCAAGATTCTGGAATTTGACCTGGAAATAAAGCCTACCAAATTGATCAAAGGTCAAGGTTTAGCCAAGTTGTTGGCTAAAGAAAATTGCCAAGATTTGGGGGTAAGTTTCATCAACGAATGCTTGGGAATTAAGCAGGATCGGCTGTCTGAAATAGACCCTCAAAGGGAGCCCCCATTGGATCGATGTCCCTGGTATAAGGATGTCATATATTTCCTACAAGAGTTGCGGCCTCCAGACGGCCTGCA
Organism: Picea abies; assembly: GCA_900067695.1. Classification (NCBI taxonomy): domain Eukaryota; kingdom Viridiplantae; phylum Streptophyta; class Pinopsida; order Pinales; family Pinaceae; genus Picea; species Picea abies. Next base: position 5,275 of record CBVK0101428653.1, read on the forward strand.
AAGAAACAAGGCAAAGGCTCTGAACCTCAAATCAGTCAGATACTGCCTTATTGATCAATTTTTATATTGGAAAGACCCCCTAGGGTTTCTTTTGAAATGTGTAGATCCGCAAGAGGCTGATAGGATCATGGTTGAATTTCATGATAGCCTATGTGGAGGGCATCATTTCTAGAAAACCGCGGCCTAAAAAATCCTCAGGGCTTGATACTACTGGCCCATCGTATGTACTGACAACTATAGAAGGGTAAGAGCCTGCATCAAATGTCAAAGATTTGCAGGAAAACAATAGCTCAAGTCTTTGTCGTTAAATCCTGTGGTTGTTTCAGGACCTTTCCAGCAATGGGGCCTAGATTTCATTGGAGAAATTCACCCTGCTTCCAGTGGGCAGCACAGATGGATCTTGACTGCTACAGATTTCTTTACCAAGTGGATTGAAGCTATCCCCACCAGGAGTGCTTCCCACAAGGTAATCATTGGATTCCTGGAAGACCTCATCACAAGATTTGGCTGCCCAAGTAAGATTGTCACTGATAACATAGCCTCTTTCAGGGTGGAGCCATTAGCCAAGTTCTATGATCAATTCAGGATCAAACCGATTCACTCCACCCCATACTATCCCCAGGGAAATGGTTTAGCAGAGTCCTCCAACAAAAGCCTGATAAGGATCATCAAAAGACTGTTGGAAGACAACAAGAAGGCCTGGCATTCAAGATTGAAATTTTCTCTATGGGTCAATTGAGTGACCACAAAGAGATCTCTAGGCATCTCTCCTTTCCAATTATTCCATGGAGCAGAGGTTGTTTTTCCTTCCCATTTAGCCATTCTTGTAGCAAAATTCCTCTAGGATCATCGAGAGGATCCTGACGACATAATCAGGAGAATTCATCAACTAGTGGAAGTCCAGCAGGCCAGGGAGCAGGTAATGGGAAGAATTCAAGACCATCAACAAAGGATCAAGTAGGTTTTTGATAAGAAGGCCAAGAAGGAAGAGTTTCAGATAGGAGACCTGGTACTGAAATGGGATGCTCCTAAGCAAGATAAAGGCAAGCACGGAAAATTTGAAGCCCTATGGATCAGGCCTTTCAAAGTCTCCGAAGTATTCTTGAATAGCACCTACAGGTTACGGGATTTGAAGGATCAAGAAGCTTTCAATGGCCATGTGAATGGGCATTTCCTAAAAAGATTTTTCTCTTAAGCTGCACATGGCTCTTTTGCGGTTGTAAATATTGTTTTTCTTTCCGTCTTTAAGTTTTAAATAAATGACTCCATAGCCCAACAACAAGGTGCTAGAACTACAAAACGATTCCTTAGAGCATCACAGGGACCACTCTATCCCCCATGGAGCCTAATGTTAGTAACAATTCTTGTCCTAGGCACAAGAGTATTCAAGTATGCAAGTTGCACGAGTAGCGCCCAAGCATAGCAAGGAAAAATCTCGTTTCATTCTTCCAAGCAAGTAAGTGGGGGAAATTATATTGTCGATGGTCTAGATTCATCCATAGGAGCAGATTGACGGTCGGCGGGAAATCACAGTTAGCGGAGTTGCACCGAGATTAGCAGGATGGATAGTGCCCATATTGCATATAGGAGAGGATAGCAACCATCCATCCAAGGGACGCATGGCGCGAGATCTAGTCACGTCGGCATTTTGGCATTCAGGAGTTCGAAGGGGGAGGGTTCCATGTCGTGCTACATCTCGAAACCCTGAACCCCAAAGCATCGAAATAACACAAAGTTGGGCCCATAGTATCGCCAAGTGAGTTCAAGACCTTCATATTTGAGAGGGATGTGTGGTTCCCAATTAACCCATATCGGCGTTTCGCTCATCGTGACTGTGATAAGCAAGGACCAACTCCTTCCTATTCACGAACGCTGAAAGAGCCTTTGAGAATAAACGTAGGGTCACAGCCCGTGGTCACTTGGGAAATAAAAGAGCTATGTAAGAGGGGCCAAAGGCATCGGGTTTAGTCACAGAAGGGATCATCACGATCTCCAGGTGCCATCTGATTCAATCTCGATCCTGGTTATCGATTGTTGTAAATGACGGTGAGAGGGGGTGGTTGAAACCTCTCCTCACTCATTAAGCATAAAGTATGGAGGATCTGGCAAGTTGTTTGCCTGAGAAGGTCCTGTGCACCAATTTTCTTTCCAAAGATGCCATGTCAAGTCCTCGACTAGCCAGATGGGTCTGCACACGCTAACTTGGCACTTAATGGCTCAGCTACTCCCCTTGTAGGAGCCATGCGTAATTAAGGAGGAGTCTGACGAAGAATATCCGTCCGAGTTTGAATGAAGGGACACCACACCTTGGATGACTGAGTACGCCTCCATTAGGCGAATGTTTCTGAGTATATAGACTCAGTCTTTGTATTTTGTAATCATCGATGGTTGAGTGAGGCTCCCGGTTGTAAAAATTTAATGAAGCATTGTTATTCTGGTTATGCATGGACTCTTGAGACTTCTTACCTTATGAATTTTAGTTTCTTTCACGCCTTTGTTTACACCATGTTAGAGCAACTCGAAATTGGAGGATACAGTCGAGGTGTAACTATTATAGGATGATGTAGGTTGGATCACTGTAACAGTTACATTGTTTCTAATCGGTCCCTGTGATTTTCTTAGCGCTGGACGACTTGGAATTGGAGGATCCAGTCAAGTCCCCCTTTCCAGTTTCTCTAAGCCCTGAACCAAGAGGATCTTGCATTCAGAGTTTTTCTTCTACAAACTACTGAAAGGCCTGTTTCCTGAGGTAGTTTTCTCACTCCTCTCACCAAGTCTTCAACCTGCACATCTTTAAATCAACTCACTGACTGAACTTAGATGAAGACCTCCTTTGTTCTTTACATACTAGATCCAGTCCCTGAGTTAGAGTGATATCTACCTGAGTCTCTACCCATTTGATCACCCATTAAAATTATCGTGACATAAAACTGATGGGCGTTGGGCTCTACTCCTGCAAACAATCCAGGAGTGACTTATGACGCTAACAGTCACTATGAATTTGTGGTGGTGCCATTTGGATTAACCAACACCCTCGCCACTTTTATTTTCTTGATGAATAATGTACTCAACAAATTCCTAGACAAATTTGTATTGGGTTTCATTGATGATATCCTAATCTACTGTAAGAACAAAGAGGAGAATGAAGAACATCTTATACTTGTACTTCAATTTCTAAGAGAGCATCATCTCTATGCTAAGTTTAGCAAGTGTGACTTTTTCCAGAAACAAGTACATTACTTAGGCCATGTTATTTCTAAAGAAGGAGTGGCAGTAGACCATGACAAGATCATATCTATTATGGAATGGCCTACCCCAAAGGATGTATCTAATATCAGATCCTTTATGGTCTTAGTAGGATACTATAGAAGGTTCATAAAAGGATTTTCCAAGACTGGTTGTCCAATCACTTCCCTTTAGAGAAAGGGGATTAAATTCATATGGACATCGGAATGTGAAGAAATATTTCAGGCACTGAAATACATTCCGACCCATGCACCCATGTTGGCGATCGCCAACCCTGATAATGATTTCCTCGTGTGTACATATTCCTGGAAGGAAGGAATCGGAGGAGTCCTTATGCAAGAAGGGCGTGTAGTTTTCTATGAATCCATAAAATTGAATGAGCATAAAATCAATTATGTGACCCATGATCTAGAGTTGGTTTCCATAGTGCATGCTTTAAAAATATGGAGGCATTACCTCCTGGTTAGGAGATTTATACTTATGACATACCATTGTGGGTTGAGGCACCTGTTTGATCAATTGAAACTCAATTCTAGAAAATCTAGGTGGATGGCTCTCCTTAGTGAGTTTGATTTTGAGATCAAAAACATGAAAGGAAAGGAAAATAGGGTGGTCGATGCCCTTAATAGAAGTATAAAAACAATTCACCTGACAATGGTGAGCACCTGTGAAACGAATGTCAGGGAAAGAGTCATGAATGCATAAGAAATAGATGCATTCTTCAAGATCGTGACATCGTACCTAAATCAAGATCCTGCGTGGATAAAGTATGAAGGTTGTTAGATATTGGATGAAGGTCTGCTAACTTAGAGAAATAGATTGTATATCCTAAGTTGTGACGACTTGAACAGGTTCATAATGGATGAACTGCAAAAGAGACCATACATTGGTCATACAGGTTATCAAAAAATGATTAGGGCCACTAGGAAACAATTCTATTGGCCTGGATTGAAAAAGGACATAGCTTACTATCTAGCTAAGTGTCTAGAATGTCAGCAAGTTAAGGCAAAATACTGGCACCCAGTAGGGTTGTTACAGCCTCTACCAATCCTAGAATGGAAATGGGAAACCATATTCATGGATTTCATCATCGGATTACCAAAACTGATTGGACAGAATGATGAAATCATGGTAGTGGTAGACAAGTTCAACAAGTCTTCTCACTTCATTCCTGTCAAATTGAATTTCAAGGAAATAGATATTTCCAACATCTCCATGAAGGAGATATTCAGACTGCATGGAATGCCTAGGGAGATTGTATCTGAAAAAGACACAAGGTTCACTTCTATCTTTTGGAAATCCTTGATGGTTGGTCTTGAAACTAAATTGTTGTTTTTCACAGACTATCACCCTCAAACTAATGGACAGACAGAAAGAGTAAACCATATATTAGAAGGCATGCTAAGGATGCATGTAATGCATTAGCCTAAGAAGTGGGAAGAATAACTTCCATTAGTAGAATTTTCCTACAACAATGGTTATCAAGAGTCACTGAAAATGATCCTTTTTGAATCCCTCTATGGTAGATAGTGCAAGACTCCAATCAACTAGAGTAATTGATCCAGATGGATATTGGTGGCCACCCACCTATTCCAATTGGCTCCTTGTGTCTGTTTGTTTTAGCACGTCTTTATGTACTACTTTATAGTTGTGATTTCTACACTTTTGGGGTTGTCTGAAGCCTCACACATTCTCCAGGTGGATATGGGTTTCCTCTCGCTTAATCCAACTTACCTATTTTGTATGCTTTCATGTCAGCACATCTTGTTGTACTTTCAGGGTTGTTTTGGGGCCCTAAACATTGTTTTTTTGGCTCGCCACAATCATACTATAGACGAAGCTAGAGTATGATGGAGTAATGTGTAGCTCTCTTAAATATATTTCCAATGGGCTATAACATGCCTAAAACAGAGGTTGTATGCAAAAGTTATGAACCTAGGAAGTTGAGGTACCAAATTACACCAACTTACCCATAGGGCCCACATGACTTTTGGAGTTTGACCTTCTAGGGTTAGGTTTTTGGATGTCTAGGATTTTGGAATTCATGAGTAATATGAAAAGGGCCTATGGAGCCTCCTTTTAATCCATTCTTCTCATACAGATGTGCATAGCAGACACATCTCTTCTCAGAGATAGCTACCACCATTCAAGCAAGTTTCAGTTTTACAGTTTCAACCTATTTCATTATTTAATAGAAGATATTGTTCACTGAATATTTTTGTTATTCTTCCTATCTCTGTGTATATGGTATTCAGTCTGTAATTAGTTCATTCTTCTCCTAAATCCAGATCATTGGTATCAAAGCAGTCTACTCTTCATTTATTTTTCTTCGTACAATTCCCTGACAAGGTCTAAGTACAAGAAGTTGGGACTCGAACCAATCGAGCCATTACCAGATCGGTCACAATGATTTAGACAAAAAACCATGGGAGACAAGAAAAAAGATGATGGAGCAGGAGATCCTATTAAAATATTGCTCGAGGAATCCCTCGTGCAAAAAAGGAACTAAACGACGAACAACTTCATGCAGATCCTTCGACGGTTTCCTATGAAAAAAGCATCTTCATCAGGTGGCCATGAAACCCCCTTTAAGGTATAGGTAAATTTTGATATTCTATTATTTGAAGGAATGATAGATGTGGATGTTGTAGATAAATGGTTAAATCTGCTCGAAGGATATTTTTCAGTCCACAATTTTTCCAATCAGGAAAAGATCACTTTTTCACTCCTCAAGGTCATTCCCCATGTTAAAGACTGGTGGGATACCTACTCTGAGCAAAGGGTCATGGAGGAATTTGCAATTTTTTGGTGGCCCCTACATGGGATTCCTTCCAGGATTCTGTTAAAGAACAATGCTACCCAGTTGGAAGCTACGAGGACCAGTACACCAGATGGACCACCCTATGTAAAGAAAGGGACCAGATAGTACCAGACTTCATGAATATTTTCCATACCCTCCACACAAAATTAGGTATCAAAGATTATGAGCATCATCTGGTGCTCAAATATCGCGGTTGTTTTCATAGATACATTCAAACATAAATGGATTTCCTAGAAATCGCCTTATTGGCCACAACTTATAGATTCATTGTCAAGATCGAGCAGAAATTTAACCACAAATGGTGAGAGTTTGGATGTGCAAACCATCATAGTTGAAGAAAGGTAAACGCAACCCCAACCCACACAGTAGGGGACCAAGTCATGATGGTCTCCCTCAAGACAATCTGTCCAAGCCACAACACAATAAGGGAAACAAGAAGACAAAGAAGCACACGAGAAAATGGTGTCAGTACCCTAAACATCCTTGGCACTACATCAATGAATGTCGCTCAAAGAAGTCATTCGTGGCCAAGTTGAAGGCTTCTGAGTCAGAGGCCGATTCTGATTCCAAGTCAAATCCTGAAGGAGGGAAGTAAATTATCGATGTTGAACCTAGTGCCATGGTATTTACCACCGAAGTCCGGCCAAGCGAACCAAAATAACCATAGGAAGGGGAACGCCTCTTTCACTCGTAGATGTGGGTCAAGGGGGCTCCAATTCACTTCATTATCGACAGTGGTAGTCAGAGGAACCTGATTTCATCAGAGGCCTTCAAGCGGTTGAACCTGTCGACAACACTGCACCTGCAACCCTACACCATTAGTTGTCTTCATCAAGGAAGAGATCTCCATGTCAGCCAATAGTGTCGTCTGTCCTACGACATCAAGCATTTCAAAGATGAGGTATTGTGTGATATTTCTCCCCTTGAAATTTGTGATGTTCTTTTAGGACAACCATATTTGTGGAAGCATCATGTTGTGTGTGATTCTATACCTCGCAATGTTTTTATTACTTTGGGTAGAAAATTATACATGATCCCAGAGGTGGCACTGCCTACTGTTATTTCTTTAATCTCTGTTAAGAAATGCAGTAAGGTTATTTCACAGACCGGGAATCTCATATTCTTTGTGGTCCATTCTCACAGTAATCAAATGGTCATCACCACATCTATGGCCTCTACACAACACCTCTCTTTGCACCAAAATAAAGTGGATGGGATCGTGGAAGAATATAGAGACATCTTCATCTCACCTACAGGGGCACTGACACACTGTCGAGTCAAGTATCCAATTGATCTGACCCCTGGTGCACCTCTACCTAATGGACCAGTCTATTGATTCTCATTGATGGAGAATGACGAAATCAAGCATCATATCCAAGAGATTCTTTAAAAGGGGCACATCAGACCCAACTCCTCCCCTTGCAGAAGCTTGATTGTACTAGTGCAGAAGAAGGACGAGAATTTATGACTCTGCATTGATTAAAGAGCCTTAAACAAAATCACAGTCGGGAACCACTATCCCATTCCCAGGATTGATGACCTTCTTGACCAACCCAAGGGGGAAAATCTCTTCAACAATATAGACCTGAAGTTTGGCTACCACCAGGTTCCCATCGAATCAATAGATGTCTGGAAGACAACCTTCAAGTCTAAGGAAGGTCGAATGTCTAGTCATTCCCTTTGGATAAACAAATCCACCAACCACTTTCATGAGGTTGATGGATGATGTATTGCGACCCTTCACCAAATCCTCTGTGGTAGTATATATGGATGACATCCTTATCTTCAACAGAATGTGGGAGGAGCACATGCAACATATTCAACATGTTTTTAGAACTATGTGGCAACACAAGCTTTATGCCAACTTGGAAAAATGATCTTTTGGAATGAACAGGGTCCAATACTTGGACTACATTGTTTATGAGCATGGGGTACATGTTGATCCAGCTAAGCTCCAAGTCATTTGTGACTGGCCAACCCTAACCACACTGACCGAGCTTCATAGCTTCTTAGGACTCGCCAATTTTTACCGATGGTTCATGTTGGGATTCTCCCATATTGCCTGGGCCCTCAGCCATGTGACCAAGGGCGGTGGTAGGGCCAAGTTTATGTGGGGGAAGGAGAAGCAATGAGAATTCAAAGATCTGAAACATCGTTTGTTCTCAGTGCCAGTACTCTCCTTTCCTGATCTACAACAACCATTCGTGATTGAGACTGATGCATCTGACTATGTTATGGGTGCACTTATCACTCAGCACGAGTATCCGATGGCATACCATAGTGAGACACTCTCTGATATTGTCCATAAATAGACCACCTATGACAAGGAAATGTATTCCATTATAAAAGCCTATCATCAATGGAAACATTACATTTTGGGGAAAAAGACAATCATACACACTAATCACAAGCCTCTGCAGTTCATACAAACACAAGGGAAATTGCAGAACAAATTCCATCAGAAGTGGTCCACCTACCTGCAACAGTTCCATCTCAACATCAAGTATAAGACATGTATCTTCAATCATGTTTTTGAATGCTTTAGTCGGCCTCCTGTGGCTGCACTTACCACTGTGCTCCATTCCTGTGGACATGAAACATCAAAGTGGCCCCAAATTTACCAGCAAGATCCAAACTTCACCACCACATACCGGCTCTTGGGTACAGGCGCCACTGTCATTGATTTTCACATTCATGATGGACTCTTATGCCACCTAGGCCATCTTTGTGTTCCTACAAGCAAGTGTGCAAATCTGATTTGGGAATCCCACTATAGTCGGGCGACAAGACATTTTGGCATAGAGAAAACTGTGGTCGTCCTTCAAAAACATTTTTATGGGCCAAAACTATGATAGGACGTCAACAAGTATATTTGATCTTGAACTGCGTATGCCATTGCCAAACTAGAAATCAAGAAGCGAGGCTTATATACCCCTCTTCCTATTCCCGAGAAACCATGGGAATCCATATCCATAGATTACATGTCTGGTTTATCGTCCACCAAGCACGAAAATGACTACGTGTTTGTGGTCCTTGATCGGTTTTCAAATATGGTCATCCTTACAACCTGTAATAAGAATGTCACAGTGGAAGATACTTCCAAGATCTTCTTCGAACATGTTTGGGTTCACTTTGGAATACCACATACCATTATCTTCGACCAGGATAGAAGGTTCCTCAACACCTTTGGTCGAGTATCTGCTCTCTGTTGGACACCAAACTCATAAAATACACTCTGTTACACCCCCAAACCAATGGCCAAACCGAGGTCGTCAATCAGATGATTCTGCACATCTTGTGCATGTACAATTCTAAGCATCCTCGTACATGGGACAAGAGTATCTCATATGTCCAACACAGTTACAACAGGGCTCTCCATAGTTCCACTGACCATAGCCCATTTCAGGTGGGTCTAGGGTTCCAACCCTTGGGACCAATTGATGTTGCACTTCATCTTACCACCAGACAGACAAAATCTTCTCCTGATTAGTCTACGATCGACAAAGCCACCATATTCATTGAGAAGATTCAACACATCCTCCAATAGGTCCAAGATATTTCGTAGAAATACAATGCTAAATACAAACAATTCCATGATAAACACATGGTACCACACCAGTTTCAGGCTGGGAACAAAGTTCGGTTACATTTGTAGAAGGAGCATCTCACTGGGCCCCATTGGAAGCTTTGGCCACTTCATTATGGGCCTTACACTATCACCAAGGTTGTGGGTAGAAATTCTTTTGAGCTCAATACTCCACCCTTCCTTGGTCTGCATCTAGTATTCAATGTGAACCTCCTTTGGCCATATTTTCCACCACTATTGGACACCTATGAGATCGTCGAACAACTAAAACTAATAGAGATCAACCCTAACTGCATGGAACAAGAATCCACCGATAATATAGTAGACACATAGGTCAAGGGCACTTGCCAGCAGCAAATCCAACTTTATTGGGTTGTCAAGGTAGGGAAGCTCCTACACCAAGGCAAGTGGCTCACCCAGGGCCAAATCCAACAGAATTTTCCACACCTGATGGGGGAACTCAATGCAATGCATACCATTTCTTCCTAAGAGGGGAGGATTGATCCAGATGGATATCGGTGGCCACCCACCTATTCCAACTGGCTCCTTGTGTCCATTTTTGTTCATCGTGTATTTCTGTACTACTTTATAGTTGTGAGCTCTACACTTCTGGGGTTGTTTGAAGCCTCGTACATTCTCCAGGTGGACACGGGTGGACTCACGCCTAATCCAACTGACCTATTTTGTATGTTTTCATGTCAGGACATCTTATTGTACTTTCAGGGTTGTTTTGGGGCCCTAAACGTTGTTTTTTTGGCTCACCACAGTCAGAATGTAGACGGAGTCAGATTATGAAGGAGAAATGTGTATCTCTCTGAAAGACCTTTCCAACGGGCTATCATGTGCCTAAAACAAAGGTCGTATGTAAAATTTATGACCCTAGGAAGTTGAGGTACCAACTTACACCAACTTACCCATATGGCCCACATGACTTTTGGCATTTCACCTTCTAGGGTTAGGTTTTTGGATGTCTAGAGTTTTGGAATTCATGAGTAATATGAAAAGGGCCTATGGAGCCTCATTGTAATCCATTCTACTTAGAAGGATGCATGTAGAAGCCACATCTCTTCTCAGATATAGCTACCACCATTTGAGCAAGTTTAGTTCTGCAGTTTTACAGTTTCATCCTATTTCATTATTTAATAGAAGATATTGTTCATTGAATATTTGTGGTATTCTTCCTATCTCTATGTTTATGGTATTTAGTCTGTAATCAGTTAGTTCCACTCCTAAATCTGGGTCAGTAATCCAATTGATAGAATTTCAATCGGACTGGACATGATGAAAGAAATGGAACAACAAGTGATTCAGATAAAACAAAATCTGAAAATTTCTTAGGATAGACAGAAGAACAACGTCGACAAAAATAGAACTCCCAGAGAGTTCAAGATAGGAGACCATGTCTATCTTAGATTTAGGCCTAGGAAAATTTCCCTAATAATGGGAGCTTGTGCCAATTTGGCCCGTCGATATTGTGGACCCTTTGAAGTCTTATATAAAGTGGGACATGTAGCGTATAGGATAGCACTCCCTCCCACAGTAAAGCTACATAATGTTTTCCATGTTTCATTATTGAAGAAATATGTGCATGATTCTAATCATATAATTGACTGGTTTGTGATCCAGGTGAAACCAGAGGGAGAATTATTGCCAGAACCTCAATGCATACTAGACAGGAAGGAAACCCCGCTCGGGAACCAAACCATTTCACAGGTCAAGGTGCAGTGGAAACACTTTGGCCCATATGAGGCTACGTGGCAAATGGAGAGTTCCATGAGACAAGCATATCCATTTTTGTTCACTTATGTATATACAGAGCATGTTGACAGATAGACCATCGAGGATGATGTTCCTTTAAAGAGGAGGGAATTGTAACACCATGTTTCCCCTAGTTTGTAAATATAACTATAATGGCCAAGATACTATGGAAAATTAATATGTGTGAATGTTTTATTCGATGGACCTTTGTATAAAAGGTCAATGAATGTAATTTTTGTTAATTACTAGAAATATGAATAAGTGTTGCATGACTGATAGAATGGGGGTGTACTAAGAAAGACCATAAATGCTATGAAAAGAGATGGTGAAGGGGACCAGGGATGGTTGCGTTAACCTTCACCAACCGAGTACTTTATGGATTTAATTTCTCAGGAACAGAATAGTCCTCTGACCCAGAAATGAATTACAATCAGGTTGGTAGGTGGGAAGACCTCCTCAAGAGTTAATGAGGGGATGGGGCAGAGCACCCATCTATAAGGCTTCCAGACCTGACTACGAGCTGGGAATTCAAGCCACACGCAACCTTGCTGAAGAAGGCAAGAAAGGAAGGTGTGGTGGGAAGAGGGAGACCTACGAAGAGTGCAAAGACGAGAGGCAAATATCTCGGGTTCAAGGAAGAATTGGAAAATAAGTGTTATGGTTGCAGGGAGATGGCTAGCGGAGTTATGATACGAGCTTATAAATGGGGCTGGTCCTCCTTACTCGGTATCATGTAAACTGTTTCCAAGATCCTGCGGGAGGAGGAGAGTAACCTATGTCCCTACTATCATTGATCTAGAAGAAAGGATTTCATCGCAACGCATCGTGGTCTAGCTCGAGGGTGGCTAGTCGTAAAGTCATTAGGAGTGTATGAGACTATGGTTGGGTGGAAATGGGCATCCCTTCCAGTAGTCGCTTCACTTTTTCTGGTTCTGATAAGTACTTTCCTTATTTTATGTGTTGAACTGGAATAATGGATGAATGCTTAGATTTATACATATGTGTATTTATAAATGTTTTCTGTGTGGAATGGTTATGATGTGTATATGCCTCCTTCTCCATGTAACCTTATACTTCTAACCAATAGTATATATGCCCATCTTAGCTGCTGAGTCTTCCTAGGACATGATCTTGTAAGATGGTTGAGATGGTATATATTGTGACAATCTAAACCTATCCATCTGAAGAGGATGCCTCTTCTATACCCAATTCCTTAACCATTTCATGGTAAAAGATTAGGAAGGATAGTGAAGTGGAAGCCTTGAAATGGGGGGGTATTATTGTTTGTAGAACAAGCGGATAAGATCCGTTTGAAAGGACCCATATGATCCATTCCCAGAAACCTTGGGCTAAGCCCAAGGAAGCTATGTCCCCTTGGCTTCGGAGTATGACCAACCTCACCAGCCTTATAATGACCGAAGTTACTCAGGAGACTCGGTTTCCCGTAAGGATTGACCGGCGTTAGGCAGTTCCCAAGGTGGTTAGGTGGACCTACCTGACCAACTAAACCAGGAATTCGAAACCCCGAAGTTAGGAGCCGCAAAGGACCCAGAACCGTATATCGTGGGATCCTTCGGATTCGCTCCCAGCTGTAGATAGAACATCGGGGACGTGTGGTGCTAGCCCCTTTAATTTAGAGGATAGACACTTTGGGAGGTAAGAGGAGTTTGCATAGTAACACTCCTGAACGTCGAATCCCCAAGGTAACTAGATTCGTAGATCTATAAGTCAACATGACCAGATCTCGACCGTGAGATCTGAAGAATGTAAAAGCCTGTCAATCCTAGGTGACGAGCTGTAGTGATTCCACCTAGGGTCACGTGGACTCCAGCTTGACGTGCCACATGTCACCCTAACCCATTCTACATTTCATCCCTAGTTTGTGCATGCCTGGCCAACGTGACTAGTGACATAATCAAGACCTTGTGAGTTTATACAACTTCGGAGTTCAGAAGATTTAGTGAGTGATACAATATAGGAGTGTCCAACCCAAATCATCGATCACCGAAGGCCAAAATTCCAATAACGATAGTCGATCGCCGAACATAATGAAAGTTCAGGAGTTTGGGCATAGTGTGGAATAAGGAATGTTCAACGAGAATCATCGATCGTCGAAGGCTGAAATTCCAATAATGATACTCAATCACCGAACATAACGAGAGTTCAGGAGTTTGGGCATAGTGTGGAATAAGGAATGTTTGACGAGAATCGTTGATTGTCGAATGTCGAAGGGCTAGTGATCCAAAAAGGATCGAGAGAAGGCTAAGAACAAATCAGAATGTGCAGAGGCAACTCATGATGCTCAGGATGGCTTTAATAGACATCAAAAGGGAAAAAATTCAAAGTTTCCAAAACATAGTGAAAATAGCATGATCGCGAAGAGCGCGTCACAATATTTCTAATGGCACAAATGGCTCGTGAAACGGAGTTACGGATCATAAGATATAAGTGGTAAAAGTTTAGGTCAAACTTTGTCAAAATTCAAAAGGTCAAGGTGATAAGTAGCACCACTGAAAGGGTGACATGTGGCACATCCGTACAACTGAGTTGGCATGGGATGACGTGGAAAGGTTGTACATATTGATGGCTGACACAAGGGAAAATCAGGTTGTGACAAGTGACAGTTTCATGGGAAAATGTTATGGTGCCATGTGGCCTAGTTATGGGTTTCCACGTGGCACCCCTCCATCGATTAGCACATGACCAGAATTTTTATGAATCCACTTTAGTTAAAACCCTTGACCTCCTCTAGCCCATAGGCCTCACATCTCCGTGCTAACCAATACACCATGCTATAGTCCTTGTTTGTAATATGGTGAAAATTGTATTTAAGTTTGAAATTTTATGTGGGCACCAAAGAAAAGAGGCTCGGGGCTCGGCCTTCAGCCCAACCCCTATTTATATGTTAAATGCATGAAACCAAAACATATGTTCCAACCTCCACATATAACAACTATCTACCATATATGGCATATGCTAAACTATCCGCCATTCTAGTGGTCGCCTGCCGGATTTGGTTGGGCACGCCAAAACTTGTTGTAACTATGTATTAAAACAAAAGAGGAGTCCACATGATTCGATCCTGGGACCTCTGCTAACTAATTTCCTAAACTTAGCATCCTCTATCGGCATGCCAACCAACACCTTTATGGCATAACCACCCAATTTTTGTATAAGAAGGGATTTTCGCCAGTGCATTCGGTACACAAGACATAGAGGAGAACCGAGCATGCCCTTACGGACTTTGTATGGACTGGGGCATGCTTTTTGAGATTTCTCATTCATTTATTGCAGAGGTAGTGGCACGGTAACCAAGGCAAAGGTGTCTCTTGGGCTAAAAAGTGTCAGACTAAAATTGAGGCGTGGAGACAGACATTTTTAGGTAAAATGATGCCACGAATGCAATGGTGGTGTTAGTTTTTTGATATGAGAAAATCTTTTGTATCTTAAATCCAGAATGATGTATACTTATGTATTTTTCCCAATTCTTTTGTGGAGTTAATAAAAATACCTACCCATTTGAGAGCAGGACTCAGAGATGTATTCCATAAGGGACGAGCTCCATTATCAAGTTCTTTGTGTTCATATTGCATGCTTATGTCTCTTTCCTTTTGAGCTTTTTCTTCTTTATGGTGTACTTTTTCTTATGCTCATTTTATGCAATTCTTTAATAAGTCACCTGAAAAAAAGATCCTGGATCAGCTAGGGGAACGTGGAGACATTCTGGGAACTTCTGAAGTGTCGAGACCTTGCTAACATAGACTCTTAACTCCCAATTTTTTAGCCCGAGGTCACGAGGATAATCCCGCTAGATGGTTTAATCAGCTAGTGAGAGATGTAAGTTTTGGGAAGCTAGTTAAGAGGGTTTTCGCTTAAGTAAAGGACCGAAAATGGACTAGGAAAAGAGAAAATTTGATGCCCCACCCCTAGAAAGGCTATTTAGGAGTTGAGAGTGTTACAATGTGGAGCTCGGAATGGGAGTCGAGCATGTAATACAAGGATTTGGTATAGTATCGTTCTGATTAGAGCCAACATAGGTGCTAAGGGTGTCAAATATGTTATGGGTGCTAAAACATAGGAGGAGTGTTCTCTTAGTCTCAAATATTGAGAGAAAGGGGTACCACATATTATTTTTAGTTAGAAAGGTGTTGTTTATTCCAAGAGGATATAGATTCATATCAGCAGTGGTTCTTGGAGTTATAGAGGGACAACCTATGCACGTTGTTACGAACAGGAGAAGAGATATATATGAGAAGGCATAGGTATCCCCACTAGTGGTGAGTCAGGTGGCCCCACCAGTAGAAAAAAGGGAGCAACGTGGCTCCATCAGTGGTGAGGCAGGTGGCCCCACCAGTGGTAAAAAGGGAGCAGGTGGCTCTATGAGTGGTGAGGGAGGTGGCCTCATCATTAGTGTTAGCTCAGAGGGAGCTAGAGTTCAGAGGGATTCAACCCTCAAGATCCAGTGGGGAGGAAAAGCCTCCCAGGACTATGCGGAGGATAGTGGATAGGGAGCAGGTAGCTCTGGAGGTTGTGTAGACTTAGAGATAGTCCAACTTCAGAGGGATTCAGTGGATTAAGATTGATTCTAACTTTAGAGGGAGTCTGAATTCAAAGGAATTTAGGAGACTTAGAGGGAATCTGAATTCATAGGAAGTTAGGAGGCTCATAGGGAGATTCAATCACTCAATGGGAGCCAACTTTCAGGTCCATTTGGGAGAGAGGCATTTCCCAAGACTATGATGAGGGTTAATATGGGTTGATATGGTTAGATAGGAGGTTCAGAGGCAAGAGGATTCTAGGAGCAGGGCATCAGAAGGAATAGAGAGTAGGATTTTCTTTGGTTATAAAGGGAATAACCAGTTAGACAAATTGGAGAGTAGTTGTGATAGAGGATCTATTATAAGAGACAGAGCTACTTCCAAGTGATGATGAAGGATGGTTTTAATCCCTCACTAAGAGGCATTGTTGATTCTTTGGTAACATCAAGAGGCATTCCCACTTCTGGAATGTGGTGAGAATTCCTCCATCGCTAAGAGGGAGTGTTGATTTTTTTAGATTCGACCAGGTACTCTCACATGAACCTAGGTGTTGGGCATGTGGGAATCAGCATGGGAACCACATCACACTTTTATTTTGGTGAAAACCCCCTTGGATTTGAGTGGGGGCTTCATGGGTTTGGTGATGGGATTTGTGGGCTTGTGTTGGGGCTTCACACCCATAAAGAAATACTAATGTGATGTTGACTTGTGGAGGGGCTTCTATGTTGACCCCTAAGGATTCTATATAAAGGCGAGAGGTCATTGTGACATTTCATATTGTGTATATCATGTAGATAGAGTGGAGACTTGATGTAGCTAGCATAAGTGAGTCTGCACTTGTGTTAGGTGGCTTGGTGATATCAGAAAAGGGAAAGTCTACAAGGTGAAAATCTAGCCATAAAGAGAGAAGCGAAGAAGTTCTCACATGTGGAGAAAATTGTTTGTACAATATGCAATTTGCAGGGGGGGGAGTGTGTATATATGCGAGTTTTAGAAGGATGAATCACGTATATGGTATATTTGATTTGCACTAGAGAAAAAAACGTATATTTGGGGGTTTCTAGTCAATGAATCATGTATATGAAGTTTTTGGGTAGGTACAGATCTGTACAGGTTGACAGGTGACATCAGTAGGTTGGACAGGTGGTATACAACATATTCATGTGTAGAGGAAATTTTCAAATATTGTTCAAGATTGATTTTCTGATTTGTATATTGGAGAACAAGGGTGTTCTCAATTTTGGGGGACTTTGTAGGATAAGGTTGTCCTTGGATTTTTGGTGATATTGTATTGGTTTAGAGGGTTTCTTTTTCCCTGAGAATTTATAATATTAACAAGATTATATAACATAATTATTGTGTCTCTTTTGTATTGATGATTCATCTCTGATCTTGTTGTTTCCAGTACATATGTTTTCAATCAATAATTTCAGTGTAATGTTGTTCAGTGATAACAACTAGGGTTTTACTATTAGATCACTAGGAAGCAATTTTTAGAACTAAAATTATTCACATAAGAGTGTATGTGAAAATTGACAGGATAAGCATCAACGAATATTGAAAAAGTAATAAAGTATTGTTGGGATGTTCTAAGGCCACAATTGGCTATGTTCCTATTGTTAGAGGTATTGGTTGTATTGAAGTTAGTTGCAGATCTAACAAGTTGTAGCTTAAGGTGTAGTTATGGAAAATGCCTTAAGTGAAGAGTGTAGTCTAGTTGTAGTAGGCGTAGGTTGGTTAAGCCTTTGTGGCTGAGGTAAGGCAATGCCATACAAACCAAGGTACCAAAAGTGAAAAAATTGGGGTAGGACTTGTAGATTCAATCTAGATATGATATGTTGGTTGAAAATATGGTCCCCAAATTTCAATCCCATATAGGAGAGTAAGTATGAACAACAAGTGAAAGAGGCGGATCTTGATTTGAATTCCCTAAAATTGAAGCTAGAAGCACTGCTTCTCAAGGGTGATGAGAGCAATGTTTTTTGTTTTTTCTCAAATTAACTTGAAGCCTAAGAGTGTGAAAAAAATATCCACAAATTTAGTTGTCTTTGGAGACCCCTTACTAGGTGAGACATCAATATAACGTGATCTACAAATGGAAGAATGGAAATAGAAATCGTAAAGAGAAACTAATGATAGAGGGCACCCAAAGTATGTGGAAATAGGTAGTTGTTCCTTTGGGTTATTTGTACATATATAAAAGATTCGCAAGCAACCTTTATGAACTCCCTTATTGTATATTTGTAACATTCTTTATATTAAATAATAATAATAATCTAATTTGAAGGTCATGACCAAGCAAGACACCAAATCGGTGTATGAGAGCCCCTTGTTTGTGGTACAAGGGACCCCCTCCATGCAAAAATTTGACTGCTAAAGTCTACGAAGGTATACATAACCTACCCCTCTCACACTTTGAACATGTGATCTCTTAGGAGGAAAAACATTTTCTTAACCATTAGGGCCACATGTTAATAAGTTAAGGCATTCACATTTGGGTGTTTCCCATACTTCTATGTTATGGTCTCTTTACTTTTTGAATGTTATTATCCCTTGCATTATTCTGAATGGCTATGTTTATTTTTGTAGCTTCGAGAAGGTATTATCACATGACCCTAGGTGTTGGGCATGTGGGAAGCGTTGTGGGAACCACATCACACTTTAGTTTTGGTGAAAACCCCCTTGGATTTGAGTTGGGGCTTCATGGGTTTGGTGATGGGATTTGTGGGCTTGTGTTGGGGCATCACACCCACAAGGAAATCCTAATTTGATGTTGAATTGTGGAGGGGATTCCATATTGACCCCTAAGGATTATATATATAGGAGAGAGGTCATTGTGACATTTCATATTGTGTATATCATGTAGACAAAGTGGAGACATGATGGAGCTAGCATAAGTGAGTCTGCACTTGTGCTAGGAGACTTGTTGATCTTAGCAAAGGGAAATTCTGCAAGGTGGTGAATCTGGCACTGAAGAGAGAAGTGAATAAGATCACGTGTGTGAATAATTTTTTTCATACAATACGCAATTTGTTGGAGGACTGTAACAAACCATTTGATTTTTATTGATCATAGTTTGTTAAGTTAAATTAATTAATTATTAAAATAAATACAAAGAATCTTTTTACTATTTTATTATTTATGGTAGGTAAGAAAATTAATAAGGGGATAAGGCAATTAGGGAATTGAATGAGGGAGAGGGATTCAAGAGAGGAGGATAAGAAAGAGGGGAGAGGATTGAGAGAGGGGTCTTCATTTATTTGAGGGAAAAATCTTGTAGAAAGGGAAAGAGAAGGAGGAGGAAATTGGAAGGAAATATCGTTTTAGGGACTTTTACATGGGAACTGTTGTTGCTATAAACTTTGGGCTCAAGGGTCAGGAAACTACAAGGATTCTTGGATCTAGGGAGCTGGAGAGGCTGTTCCTAGCTGGTTGGGAGGTAAATATTCAGTTTTGGGAAAGCATTCAGGCAAGCACTTTTAGTAAGAAATTTCAACAGAACGATCTTCTTCTTCAAGAGGTAATTATGAAATTATTATTTTTGTACTAAATTCAAGAAATTTCAAGTTATAGCAGTTATAGATATACTATATGATGTCTTAGATTTTGTTCTTAAATCTTGCAACCAGAATGAAAGAAATCCCCTATCATGGTTAAACAGAAATACAGATTTACTC
Source organism: Picea abies (assembly GCA_900067695.1). Lineage (NCBI taxonomy): Eukaryota > Viridiplantae > Streptophyta > Pinopsida > Pinales > Pinaceae > Picea > Picea abies. The sequence continues at coordinate 24,901 of CBVK0101428653.1, forward strand.
CAGTTTTAAAGTCATTATGGTTGTTACAAATGGTATCAGAGCCCAGTTTCAAAACTGAAACCTAAGACTTGAACAACCACATAAATGTGAAAACTAGTCCCTAAAACAACTCCTAACCTACAACCTAGAAACCCTTTCCATAAACCCTTAAGAATAACCCCAGAACTGCACACCTATTGTCCACTGGATTAAGCCACCTACACACCTATAAAAGGGACACAAAACAAAAACAAAAAAGTAAGATTAGATGAACTATACAGATATATGTAGAAGAAATTCTCGGTTCTGTTAACCAAGAATTTCTTCTACATAATTCCATGCCCTCCTTGTCGAAACCAACATAAAAACAAAACAAAAAAATGCATCATATACATAGGTTGCTATAATGATTGAAATGAAGAATGATTTTCTCCATTCCCTGTGGAGTTGAATGAAACTTGGTAACATGAAAAGTAACCGAGAACAACACTATAGCGGGGATAAGCTGCAAATAATATCAGAGTTTGAAGAATGAAATGAAAGATTTACGAATTCAAAACAAAATAGCATAAACGTGATCAACAAAAGAAGTAATGAAAGGCACTATTGTTGGAATAAGGCTCATGGTCTTTTATTGTAAGTATATTCCATTGTTTATTTGCTTACATGCAGAAAATATACTTCAATTTCACCTTGTTTCTCTCCAGCGTCTCATTACTTGAGAAAACATGATAAAATAATTAACTGGAGCTTTGGCACAATGGGCATGGCTTCCATGGCAGATATATATTTGTTTAATTTCATATTTGTTTTATTTTATTTATTACCAAATATATATATGATTAAGTTGATTTTATTATTATATATAATATTTTGTTTCTTGATATCAAAATTAATATAAGTAATGATTACAAGAAGAAAAAAAAATATTAATATAAAATAAAAGAATTTAAAGAGAATACATATATAATTGTCATATAGATAGTCTATATTTACCTAAAACAAGGAATGAATAATAATATATAACAATTAAAAAGAAATGGTATGTGGACATGTAACATGGATATATACAAGGTACAACATGACATGTAGAGTGAATAAATTTAACCCTTATAGGTAAACTTATCAATAAATATATTTATTGATCCTTTTAAATAAATATATATATATATATATAGATTGATTATTATATTTTAATGGAAGAGTGATTAAATAATTAACATAGATTAATTAAGTATATATAATTTGTCTATGTAAATTAATTCTAATGATTAATAAATTGATTAATTATGAGATTAAGGGGATTATAATTAATAGTATAAGGTTGATTAATATGAGTGTCGCGTATTGATACAAGGAAGGGTTGGATGCTTGATTAAATAGGTAAGTTAGAGTGATAGTGTAGCGCCAACATAGCTAGCAAGGTGAGAGAGTTGTTAGGATGACTAAACGAAGTTACCAAACTTAGATGCTTTTGACACTTGACCTTAGCCACTTACCTTATAGGAATAATGTCTATTTACATACAACTATAAATAATTTACGCCTAACCCTATGTTTGCTTAATGTACAACCATATAGCAGGGTCCCATGGATAAGTGTAGACCATAGTGTTCAAGTAGACTAGAGAACCAAGGTCCCATTGAGAAATGGAAGCCACCATGCTGAAGTAGTCCAGCCACCATTATAAACCAATGCCTCATGTCCAATTTCTCATGTGAACCCCACACGGAAGATATCGACACCCAATAACCAACTGAAAATGATGCTCCCAATATTGACACCTATCATGTGGATCCAAATAAAAATATCCATCCACATATTTGGAGAGGATCAAAGATGGATGTGGAAGGAACAATAACATTGTAGAATATGTAGGTTGTACGCTGGTAATTATAACTAGCCCCTGATGTGGGACATTGATGTTCTCTACAAAAGGTGGAGTAGAGTCATCAAATAAAATATGGAAGTGGTTGTCATCCAAAAAATGACAACTATCCATATACCAATCATCGCAATCGGCCTCAAAATCATACCAAGCATAATTTCCTTATTATATTCATCTCTGATGTTCGCCATAAAAAAATCTCTCTTATATGTTATCTCATGAATATTGAATAGTACGAAAACTATCATTGAGACCATCTACAAGGTCATGCAATATGTCATGCAATGTACTACACAATGTGTCATGCAATTGGGATTTGAATTCTTCGGTTATTTGTAAAATTCATTTGAGGGTTTGAAAGGAAATAGCCATCTAAGCACCCTATGAAAAGTTATGAACTCTGCAGCTTGTCATCGTCACGAAAAGCACAAACCCCTACCATTTGGAATGGGTAACCCTGAAGCATCAAGCGACTCAGAGGGAGAGCCTCAACCAAGGGACATCACTAGAGAACTACATAACATCAAAGTCCCATAGTTTGATGGGCGTCGTGTAAGTGAACATGTTGAGGCATGGTTGGAAGGAATGACGCAATGTTTCTCCTAAAGAGACTATTCTTTCACATCAAAGGTAAAGATAGAGATCTTTCATTTAAGGGACAGTGCCTTGAACTGGTGGGGTAATATGGAGAGCCGGTTTCACCTTACCCCAAACATTGTCTCATGGGATATTTTTGAGGAAAGGTTATAATGGAAATATTTTCTTGCATACTACAAGGAATAACAGGTAGGATCATTTTATGACCTAGTTCACGGAAACAATACCATGGAAGAGTACGAGATCAAGTTCATGGAGTTAGTAAAATATGTCTCTTACATGGTCACCGATCAAAGACAATAAGAACGTTTTGTGTACAGGTTAAACCCTAAGATAAGGGCCATGGGACGGATGTGGAAACCATTGTCAGTAGTTGAAGCAGTTGAAAATGATCGTTACCCAGAGGAGCATATGATCTTAAACAGAGGTATGGGGTCAACCATTCCACAACATCCTGTATTCGTGGGGAAGGCCTCTAGGACTTTCTCTAGAGGAAGAAGATCTAGGCCATGTCCTTATGGAAACAGAGTCACTCCTATAGCAGTTACAACAAGTATTTCAATGGTAGTGAGTTCAACATCCCACTCATCGCCAACGACGCAGGAAGGTCTATGACCTTCTTAGGGAGAAACAAGTAGGGGCAGGGGTTCTAGGGAAAGGAACTCATTTAAGATACCATCATAGGGAAGTGTGCAAGTTCCATCTCGTGTTACTTGTTCAGGGTGTGGAGGACCTCATTACCGACATGATTGTCCAGAGTCATAAGAAATATTTGTTCATAGAGAAGGAAAGTCCCCAATGGGAAGAGTGAGTAGTATCCACCATACTTATGCAATGGATAATAACCATTAGGAAGAGCACTAATACACTGTGGAGGAGTTGTCAGGTACGTTAAATCATGTAAATGTTAATATTTTATTTGATTCTGGTGCTACAGATAGTTTCATTTCACCTTGTGTATTAGAAAAGTGTTGGTTGGCATCCTACAAGCACAATGACTTTAAACAAGTCGAGATGGATTTGAGGGATAAAAAGGAAATTGGACCTAGCGTCGATAATTTTCTAGTAGACTTGGGAGTGTGTACTACTAGGTTGAAGGTGAAGGTCACTACTCTAGGGACGTATGACGTAATTATTGGAATGGAATGGTTAGAATCCCATCGATCTATGGTAGATTGTTTCGTGAAAAGGCTTCTTTCTATTGATGATGAAGGAAGGTCAGTAGAGATCCACAATGTATGGAGGAAGGTGTTTGTATGCTTTATCTTGACCATGAAGGTTAAATGTTGCATAAGACAAGGTCGTCGATTATATGTAGTGGAATCAGTCAATGAAGGGAAAGGACCCTCCATGGATCAGTATCCAGTATTGTCGGAGTTTGAAGATGTTTTTATGAAAGAGTTGCTAGGGTTTCCTCCTAAGAGGGAGATTGATTTTAACATTGAGCTAAAACCTAGTGTAGAGCCAATTTCCAAGACACTGTATAGGATGATGACACCAAAACTTTGTGAGTTGCAGATGTAGTTAAAGGAACTACTTGACTTGGGGCTAATAAGGCCTAGAGTCACACCTTGGGGTGCTCCAATAATTTTTTTCAAGAAGAAGGATGGTTCCTTATGAATTTGTATAGATTACAGAGACTTGAACTGTGCTACATTTGAAAACAGGTACCCAATGCCACAGATAAATGATCTCTTTGATCAGATGAAAGGAGCAATTTTTTTCTCAAAAAATGATCTGTGATCGGGGTATCACCAGTTAAGGATTAAGGAAGACGATATTCCTAAAACTGTCTTTCAAAATTGGTTTGGGCATTACGAGTTCGATGTAATACCTTTTGGTTTGACCAATGCACCAACAGTATTCATGAGCCTCATCAATGGTGTATTCTGAAGTTACTTAGACCGCTTTGTATAGGTCTTTCTTGAGGATATCCTCATATTTTCCAAGAACAAAAGAGAACATGAGGAACACTTGCAAGTGGTGTGGTCGTGACTTAAAGAGAACAAATTGTATGGCAAGTTTTCAAAGTGTTATTTATTCCAGAAAGAGATTCACTATTTAGGTCATATCATTTACGGTGAAGGAATATTTGCGGACCCAGAAAAGTTGAAGGCCATTACGAAATGGCTATTGCCAAAAAATGCTCATTAGGTGAGAAGCTTCATGGGACTAGTTGGTTATTATTGGAGGTTTGTAGAAGGATTCTCTAAGATAGCGAAACCCATCACCACCTTGTATCGCAAGGGAGTCAAATATGAATGGATAGAGGAATGTGAGATTGCATTCATCAAGCTTAAGAGGTTACTAACCAGTGCTCCAAGTTTACGAGTGATAGATATGGAAAAAGACTTCACAGTTTGCACAGATGCCTTGAAGCAAGGATTGGGGGTTGTGCTAATTCAGGATGGGGGAGTGATATCATATGTGTCAATAAAGTTGAAGAAACATGAGGAGATTTACACTACTCATGATTTAGAGTTGGAAGTTGTAATGCTTTCTTTGAAGCTTTGGAGGAATTATCTAGTGGGGCGAAGCTTTGAGCTCAAAACAAACCATGAAACCTTAAAGAATCTCTTCACTCAAAGGGATCTCAATGTCAAGGAAAGGTGCTAGAGTGAGTTTATGAGTGAGTAAGATTTTGGAATTTTGTACATCAAGGGAAAGGAGAATGTGGTCATGGATGCCTTGAGTAGGAGACCACGTGTCTTCTCCTTGGTGCCCTTAAAAGTTAATATGAGGGAGCAAGTGTTGGGGAAACATCTTGGAGATAGTTGGTATTTGAAGGTTACTTCAACCCTCCAGAGTGGGAGGAAATTAGATCCGAAGTAGGAAGGATATAGTCTGGAAGGCGATGGATTATTAAGATATCATGGGAGGATGTACATCCCCGAAGTTGGAGATATTGTAAGCATCATACTCAAGGAAGACCATAGAGAACTTTATTGTTAACATATGGGTGTGAAGAAAATGTACCTAGACATGAAGCATCATTTCTTCTGGGTAGGCATGAAGCGTGATGTAGTCCATTTCATCGCCAAGTTCTGAGAGTGTCAAAAAGCGAAGGATGAACACCACCCCCCAACAGGTCTCCTACAAACACATGGTGTTCCTATGTCCAAGAGGGAAGTCATTTCTATGGATTTTGTTGTGGGATTACCACTCACATACAAAATACCATTCTTGTGATATTTGATAAGTTGACCAAGAGTGTTCATTTTGGTCCATTTAGATACACTTATGATGTCACTAATGTGGCACACATGTTTATAAGTGAGTTCATCCATCTACACAGGTTACCCAAGAACATCATTTCAGATAGGGACTCCCAATTCACATCTAGGTTTTGGAAAATTTTGCATTCAGTGTTCGGAACTCAGTTGAACTTAAGCACAACATATCATCCAGAAATAGATGGAAAAATTGAGAGAGTAAATCAAATTATGGAAGACATGCTTAGGATGTATGTTATGGTAATCAAACCCGATGGGAGAAGTACCTACCTTTGGTAGAGTTCGCCTACAATAATAGTTTTCATAGATCCATTGGAATGACACCCTATGAAGCTCTGTATGAAAGGCCATGTAGGACACCATTGAATTGGGAAAGGTTAGAAGACTAAGTGACATTTGGGCCAGAATTGATTCAAGAGATGGAGGAATAGGTGATTCATATTAGGCAATGGTTAAAGGAAGCACAAGATGGAAAAAAAAGTTATTGTAATGTTCTTTCATACTGTAACGCTCTGATACCAAACTGTAATGTTCCCGACCATCAACCCTATGGTCAAGTCAACATTACTACGTGGAATAACAATCTCATACTTAATTCTATATATAAGACATGCATTTAAGAAAATGAAACACATTTAAACTCAGAGTAACCATAAGAATTATGGATTTTATAAATAATCAATGGATTTAACATTAATTTGTATGCACAGTAGAATACATGATAAATATAAATGCATAGACATGCAAAAAAGTAATTAAAACACCATCTGGTACTTATCTTTGAAACGGTGGTAATTCCACCAACCAGGTGCAAGCCTTCCATGAACCTCCCAACCTTATACCACACTGCTCATCAAGCTTAGCATTGGGTCACCCCCGAGCTAGGACTAAGCTCCACCCCCAAGGCAAGGGATCCTAGGCTAGGCTGAGGTTATAGGGAAAACACATAGTCACAAGGAAGGAATTGCCTCCCAGAAACCACTCATACTCACTGCCCACAGACTCTCCTTCCCCACATGCTTGTTCCACCCCAGGAGTATACACCTTCTCTGTCACCTAGATAGTCCTTCGACTGTTAACCTCCCTTACCTTGGGTTTCAGCAACAGACTGGACCAGAAGTCTCCAAGCTTTGTGGCAGCTACATGGTTCCTTCCAAGTGTTCTCTCCTTCCTTTGTGCACTCTCTCACCTGGTGAGAGTCGCTCATAGGCCAAGCAACCTGTTCTTCCAACTTCAATCACCTCTCTCACCTGGAGAGAGTGTTGTAAAAACTGGCCAACAAGCCACACACAGTCCAGCACTGCATGGCCACAACAACCAACGTGGAAAATAGACACGGGCTTTCCAAATAGGCTCAGTAATGATATGTTGGTCTCATGGTTATAGCTTTGGGACAGAGACTCCACACACAGGCTTGATCTGCTCAGACAAAAGATGCATTGACTTTTCCCGAAATCAACACAGGCTATCCCTGAAATCAACAAATAGACTTCGCCCCCCCCCTAGTTTCAGGATGGCACGAGGTCTCTTGCAAGGGTCATATGGGTTCACGCCCAGCCATTCAAAGGTCGAATGGTGGAGGAACCCCCAACATGTCTGATCTCAGACGCTTTATTTGCATACACCTGGGTTGACACTTGTCACCCATGCAACTGCGTGCATTCCATCCATTTGGAAGTTACTTGTCCTTCCAAAAGAACTTAGGATAAAGCATATTATTCACATTCTTTTTGGTATAATATTAAAATATTATTCCCAAGGTTTAAGCCCTTAGGCTTAGCCTCTGTGCTCAACACTTATCCTCTCTTCCCACCTTTCAGCCCCTAATCCCTTGCCCACTCCGTGGAAGCTTAGTCCCCCATCACTCATTCATCGTGGTCAGTCTGCACGTGGTGGTGTTTATAATTTTTATTAATAATGTGCATAGATACATGTACAAAATCAGGCTCTTGGCCTTCAACACTTAGGCTCTTTGGCCTAACAATCACATAAGCCCACCAGCTTATATAAACTTGTCTCAATAGCCTATAAGACATTTTTACAACTCATTTCATAAACAAGTTTTACAACTGGGCTCGGCCTTGGGGACATTACAATCCCCCTCCCCTTATTTATGCACTGTCCTCAGTGCAACTTTACACAACATATGCAAGATTTTCAAAATTTTCAAAAAGATGTGGGTACTCTGCCCGCATAACATCTTCATGCTCCCATGTTGCATCCTCAGGACCGTACCAGGTCCACTAGACCTTTACAAGCCCTATAGCTTGATTCCAGAGCTGTTTCTTTTTCTTGTCCAATATGCACACAGGATGCACTTGTATGAAACCTTTTGGTTCCACCTAAACCACATTTCAGTTAATAACATGATTAGCATCAGGTATATATTTATTAAGAAATGAAACATGAAACACATTATGTATAGTCATAGATGCAAGTAATGCAAGCATGTATACAACTCGCCCAATCATTTCCAGGATTTCAAATGGCCCACAAAATCTTGCTTCAAACTTGGCACAACTTCCCAGCTTCAGGGAACTCTTGTTAGTTTTCACTTTCAGGAAAACATGATCACCCACTTTGAATTCTCAATGGGTTTTATTCTTATTAGCATAACGTTTCTTCCTGTCCTGGTTAGTTTTTAGATTCTGCTTAATTTTTATCATTTGTTCCTCCATCTCCTTGAGCAACTCTGGCCCAACTACTTCTCTGTCAGCTGGATTATCCCATCTCACTGGAGTGTTTCACTTTCTTCCATGAAGTGCTTCAAATAGGCTCATCTTCAATGATGCATGATATCCATTATTGTAGGCAAATTCTACCAAATGTAGGTAGTCTTCCCATCTTGATGGTTTGTCCATCACATACATTCTCAACATGTATTCTATTGCTCTGTTAACCCTCTTTGTCTTTCCATTAGACTCGGGATGATATGTTGTACTAAAATTTAGATTTGTTCTGAATCCTTTAAACAGTCCTTTCCAGAAATTCGAGGTGAATTTTGGGTCCCTATCAAACACAATCATTATAGGAATTTTGTGCAAGCATGCCACTTCTTTTAAGAAGATATAAAATACTTATATTTCCTTGTGAGTGGTTTTCAGTGGAATAAAATGGGCAGCTTTTGTAATCTTGTCCACCACAACCATGATCGAATCATGTTGCTTGCTTGTTCTGGGCAATCCTGTAATAAAATCCATGGTCACCACTTCCCACTTCCACACGGGAATGGGCAAAGGCTACAGCAACCCTGTTGGGTGCCTATGCTCAGCCTTAAATTTCTGGCACTCCATACATCTAGCAATGTATTCAGTGATATCTCTCTTCATATCCGACCAAAAGTAATGGATTTTGTTAGAAAACAGGACCGCGGAGCAATAAAATAAAAAAAATGCAGAAACAAAAACACAGAAGACACACAATACAAGAGAGACACAGATTTACGTGGTTCACCCAGTGTGGGCTACGTCCACGTGAGAAATTTCCAGGTCCTTCCTTTATTATTATCCAGCAAATGAAGGGATACAACCTACAGCAAAACCCGTTGTAACTTCTTCTTCTTTCTCTCACAGTCTCCTCTCTCAAAATATAATATTCACCCTCGTACATAGTTGTAATACATTTCCCTCAGGAAAATAGGGTTGCCTTCTAGGGAAAAAAACCCTAACATAATCTCTACCATTAGATCTGTGACCTTATAATGAACGGTCCAGATTTACAATGAAATTACAATATACTTTTA
>CBVK0101428657.1:0-12765 GCA_900067695.1 Picea abies
TAAAGGCATATGAACATGAAATATCTATTTATGATGATATATTTAAAGATGTTAAGTCTTATGAAGAAGTATTGAACAGAGTCCAGGCCTTGCCACCTGACTCACAGACTGGTTTCACATCTTTTCAAATCCATAGGCGAAGTTGCCTAACTAAGAGTTTACAGGGTGAAATTTTGACTCCATCGCCAGAATAGCAAGGACCCCCTCCAGGGTTTGAAACTAATATACAGGATAAATCAAATAACAAAAGTAAGTTGAAAAATACCGAGATACCTTCCCAAGACACAGAGGGTTCTCAAACAAAGGAATCGGGAGCAGAGAAGAGAAAAGAGCTAGAAACAGTAACAGAAATCATGAAAAATGTTTCAGAAAAGATAGGAGGAATAGCTTCAATAGAGCTCAGCAGTCCTATCACATCTTTAACTCCATTGTTGTCAACTTTTGGAACCCCCCATGAAGGAGTTTTATATGTCAGTGATCTAGAGCCAATTTCGAGAGATGAAATCCCCCCATCAGATTACTTTTTCAATAAAAAGTGAAGAGCAGTCTTGAAACAAGAAATTCATCCAAGAGGAGAAGGGATGATTAAAAAGCATAGGGTTATTATAGATGGAAAGAAACTCAAGGATGGAGAATTTGCTACAGAAATAGCAGGTACAATGGGTGCTATAGCATCAACAAATATGTATTTTGTTGGCAATTTAATAACTATGCTCGAACAGAAGGACCAAACAATAATTCAGTTGCAAGACAAATTAAAAGAAAATGAGAGAAATATTAGTTGGGGAATACAAAACGGTCTAGAACAAGCTAGACTAAAGGATATGCAAGAAATACAAAAAATGAATAAAGACTTGGATGAGGCAAAACACATAATGCAGGTCACACAGGAATAGGTTCGAAAGCTGAAAGAAGAAAACAAACATTTACAAGATAAAATTATTTCTATTACTAACCAGGTAGTAGAACTTGAAATTTTCAGGACACAAGCATTGGAGATATATTTCAGAATAGAGGAAGAATAGCAGAAAGTGTTCTTGAATATGGAAGTAATCAAGAATTATTTTCAAGAAACAAATAAGTCTTTGGAGAATGTGTTCCAGAAGGAAAGGGAGGCGAAAGCAACTAGAACAACTTTTCAGAAGGCATTGGCTTTCTCATCAAAGGAAGAAGTTGGAAAGATTCAGAAATTATCTATTTCTGAACAAGTTAAAGGGGACATAATGATAAAAGTGTGGGAAGCAAAATTGGTCGAATATAAAAGAATAACAAGAGAAGTCAATGATGATTTCCAGTGAATTTTCAATCTTTTAGAAAGAGCTTCATTGAATATCGAAACAGATGATTGTTCCTGATTATTAGGCGAAATTAATATTGCCAAGCACCAGCTAAGGTTTAAACAAGAGCTGGAGGAAATGAAAACAGATATTGCAAAAATTAAATTGATCAATATTACAGAGATCAACAAATGGATGGTGACGTCAAATCTAAAGTTGAAAACTATTAAATTCACAGAAAAGACGATAGAAAATCGTTTTCCCGAATTGTAGAAAAGATTTTTCTCATTTGAAGCAAATGAGATACCAGATGCTCCCAGGACTTTTGTGAAGTTTTGGGGGAAATGTATTCATTTTATTGAAGCGGAGAAAGGAAGTTCGTCAACACAAGCTTAAAATATTTTCAAATGTTTTTATCATTAGAAATTAGAAAGAAATTGTAAACGGTTGACATTATTTTTATGTAACCATAATATTAGGAAGTTGGTTAGTCACCAACGAGAAAATTTTGATGAAAATGTATAAATGTAGTTTCTTAAGACTGAGAAAAGGCTTCAGAATTTTTAGAGAGAGCCATTTGTAATAACAGTTTTCAAATACATCAGAATATAGATCACAAACGAGATTATGAATACTGCAAATTTGTAGCTATGTGTTCTTCAACCCTGTTTATTATACTTTGTTGAATTTTTCTTTCAATGTTCTTCTAAGAAATAATCAATTTGAAGTTATCTACATCATTGATTTATATTTCAGATTGGTTTGGATGTCAAATTTTTTACAGTTTTGTCTCTGAAATTGTTATTAGTAATATTAAGACCTGTAAATCTTTTGTACCTTAATACTTAACTTTCGTTAGAAACCTCATTTTCTTTCATTATTTTCTATTGAAATATGAGATTCTTTCTTGATTAAAGCCTCATATTTTTCTGTAGTGTTTATTTGTTATTTTACGATTCTCAAAATTGTTACAAATCCAGGAAATGGCCTCGAATGTATTTACATTACTGTTTTGAATTTCAAAATTGTTTTTCTTGTTCTCATCTCCGGAAAATTTGAAATAACATTTGATTAAAATCCTTTTACAAATAAATAAAGTTTTATCCTCCATGACTGTTCCAAGTAGCAGACAACCCAACATCGAACCAGGCCTTCAAGATCAAACCAGTATTGCCTTGAATTTATTTAATACCATTTTACAAACAACAACTAACCGAGTTGAGTTAGAATGTTCATGGGCTGCTATTGAGAGAGACATTAGCATCCAAGACCAACAGGAATCAAGATAGATACAGTTGAGAAACTGATTCTGTTTTAATTTTGCTTTGAATTCTTATTCTCAAATTATTCCTTTAATATTTACGGATGCCTTGACGGTATACTTTATAGCCTTAAAGTAGAAACTCATGAACAACTTATTTTTGGCACCGTTGCTGAGGAACGAAGAAACGAATATTTTCCCTTGGAAGAACGACATTGACATTTTCTGTTTTTGATAGTGAACAAGGACAGAAAAACCTGTAAGGCTTAATATTTTTCACTTGGTGACTCCACAATAACTAAACTGGTTATTAGTTGAAAGAACACCAGAAAAAACCTGGAGAGCAAGCAGACATCGCCAGTCTCTGATCCATAAAATATTTTAAAATCACTAAAATCTCTTAAACAAGTCTTTTTATCCACATATACTATATGTTAGCTTGACTTTACGCAATCAAACACATCAGAAACTCTTCAAAGATCACTTTCACTTCCCCCCTCATTCAATACTTTCTCATTTCCTGAAGTTTCTTCCCCATATTTCTGAGAATCTTCTCCTCACACTTTCCGAACTTTAGTCTCGAATCTAACCATGGTTGCACAAGGAGGTGCTCGAGCTAGAGGTGGTGCCCCTAGAGGTGGTCAAGTATCGCTTCCTAGGATTTTCGCTAAAGTAGCTGCTAGATATGCTCCTCTTGTTCTTCTCGTTCCTCTTCATGATCTCCCTAAGAATTATATGAACAACCTTCCAAAATTTACAGGGGAAGGTGATGTGACTACCCAAGAACATATAAACTTTTTTTATCAATTTGCTGATATACTCGGAATAGAACATGAAGATGTTTATTCTAGACTCCTTGTTCAAACTTTCGAGGGACAGGTGAGGACCTGGTTCCGTTCCTTAGTAGCTGGATCTTTAAGATCCTATGAAGAACTTGAAAGTGAATTTATTAGACAATGGGGGGAGAGGAAGGATCACCTCCACTTCTTGACTGAATTTGGAGCCCTTACAAAGAAAAACTCTGAATCAGTTCTAGAATTCACACAGAGGTTTAATAAGTTGTATAATAAAATTCCAGTTGAGGTTAATTCTTCACAACCTGCAACAAAAGTGACTTTTGCTGGCACTTTTGATCCTGACTTCGCCTTATTATTGAGAGAAAGGAGATCAATAGATCTCACGAAAATGCAAGATGATACGCTTGAGATCAAATCAAACATGATGGCATCAGGGAAACTAAAACAAAAGACTAAAACTGGAAACAAAGAAAATAGGAAATTTAAAGAGCAAGGTGGATCTTTAGGATCGAGAAAATCCTCAGGAGATAGAATAGAAGAGATGGATAGGGTCATTCGAGAAATTTCAAACAAGATCTCAAAAATGGAACTAGAGAAATCAAAAAGAGATAACTTCCCCAGAAAATATTTTCGAAGAAATCCTGAACCTCAGGGACCACAGAAAATAATTAAAAATGAAGATCAAAAAATTCCAACACCCTCTAAAGGTGAAAACTACATTGGAGAGGAAGATTTAGGAGATTTTGAAGAAATCGATGAAGATATTAGTAACCTTGGCGATGATAATAAATCACCTTATTTATCGAGACAGGATTATGAAGCTTCCTTAAGTAAAGAAAGTACATCGGAAGAACATGTTAGCAATAATATGACTGATGATTTCACATATCAAGATATTGCAGATGATATTATTGCTGAACTACAGGGAAAATATAATTTAAGACCAAGAAATAAAAGTCTCCCAAATGTTCTGACAAAAAAGCGTTTGCCAAGAAGTGAAACCAGTGAGGTAACTCCTAAAGTTGTTGATAAATAGTCTATGAAAAGAAACACAACCGATATGCAACCTGCCCAATCAGAACCAGTAGGAACACTCCCCATGAAGACGTAAGCTCCTATAAATGAAAACAAGTTCACATCTCAATGAAAAACTGAAAGAAAGGTATGGAAGCCCCGAACATCGAAAACGACAAGGCTATAGGAAACTTTAATTTGGAAAATGAAATAAATAAAATCAAAATTCCTATTCCCCTTGTTGAGTTAGCTAAAAATCCCATATACAGAAAACAAATCGCCAAAATGATTAATTTTTCCGAAGATGAAAGCCAGGTCGACGTCATCAACTTACAGGATCACAAACCTAACATAGTCTTCGGTCCACACTTCTAAGGTGCAAGAGACACTGTGGTTCATTTTTATATTACGTTAACCCTATTTGACCACCTCCTCCATAACTTTATGTTGGATTCCAGAGCTTCCCACAATGTTATGCCAAAGGAAATTATGGAAAAACTTGGTCTTGAAATCACAGGGCCCTATGGTGACTTATATTCTTTCAATTCAAGGAAAGTAAAATACATAGGGATGATTAAAGACCTAGTGGTAGGTTTGGCTCAAATACCAACTAAAATTATTCTTATGGTTGTAGTGGTCACTGACATTCCCCCAAAGTATGGTATGTTATTATCTAGATCATGGGGCGCCAAGCTTGGAGGATCTCTCCAACTAGATATGACATATGCTACAATTCTAGTTTTAGGAGGCCAATACACTCGTCTTTACAGAGAGAAACGGTTGGCATTTACTGTAGGTGACCCAAACAACCCCAACAATCATCCAGTTTATATTGCCGACCAAGATTTAGGAAATTGTATATTATCTATTGATGACAATTTTGAAGTAGATGTAGACGATAAATGTATAGAAGAAAAAAATGAAAAAAAAGAAATAGAGAAAAATGTATATAGCACTGGTGTATGGAAAATGTATTTTGATTGTGCTTCATCTTTCCTTGGAGCTGGGGCAGGAGAACTTCTTGTGGCTCTCGAAGATCAATTTGTTATTCCTTTTTCATATAGGCTCTAGTGGAATGTGCATTGTACAAACAATGTATCCGAGTATGAAGCTTTAGTGATAGGATTAGAAGCTGATAGAAGGATGAAAATTAAGAAACTTGAAGTCTTTGGTGACGCAGAGTTAATTATAAAACAGGTGAATTGGCAGTATTAGGCTAAGCATCCTAGATTACGGTCCTATAGGAATTGTGTCTGGGATCTAATCGAGAACTTCTTCACATATGTGAATTTTCATTTTGTCCCAAGATCTGAGAATCAACAGGCTGATGCTTTAGCCAAAGCTGCATCAACTTTCACACCCCCGACTGCTTTTAAATTAAAATATCATATACAAATGAGACATCGCCCTTCGATACAAAATAACATACAATATTGGCAGGTTTTTGAAGACGATGAGCAGCTTCGAAAGTTTCTAGAATCATTAGATGAATTTGCAGAAATGCATACCAATCAAGAAAATCAAAATGATCCTATTTGGATCATGCAAGAGGGGGAGGATTCTAAAGAATTTCACAATAAAATTGCAAATCACCGAATGCTTGTTCTTAAGAAAAACCAAATTCCCAAGGGTCTAATCCCTTTGGAAAGATTTTTTAATCAAGATGACATCCCTTCAAAAACCACCCTACAACCCCAACCAGAGGAGGTTGAATATTGTAATATAGGAACTGAAGAAAACCCCTGAATGGTTAAACTAGTCAAACATTTATCAACAGAAAACAAAAATAAATACACGGAGTTGTTAAGAAAATACAAAGATGTTTTCGCATGGTCGTATGAAGAACTAAAAACATATGACACTTATGTGATCGAACATAAGATACCTCTCAAACCAGGTGTCAAACCTTTTAAACAAAAACTCTGACAATTTAACCCCATTTTATTACTTGTTATCGAACGAGAAGTCAAAAAACTTCTTGACGCTAAGATAATTGTACCCCTAAGATATTTTGATTGGGTAGCTAATCTGGTCGTGGTTAGAAAGAAAAATGGGGAAATTAGACTATGTGTTGATTTCAGGAATCTTAATAAATCTTCTCTTAAAGATAATTATCCTCTACCTAAAATGGACCATGTTCTTGAAAAAGTAGTAGAGGCTAATAGAATGTCAATGATTAATGGATTTTCAGGTTATAATCAAATTGCCATCAGTGATCTTGATAAAGAAAAAAACTCATTTACCACTCCTTGGGGCACGTTTATGTACTATAAAATGTCGTTTGGACTAATGAATGCAGGTGCTACTTTTCAACACCCGATGGATATTGCTTTCGTTGGCGAACGCAAAAAGTTTGTAGTCATCTATTTGGATGATCTTACTGTTTTTTCTAAATCGGATGAAGACCATATGATTCATCTCAAACAAACATTTGAAAAATGCTCCAGGTTTGGTCTATCCTTAAATCCTAAGAAGTCTCATTTCGCTATGTAAGAAGGCAAGTTGTTGGGTCACATCGTATCTCGAAATGGAATTAGGATTGACCCTAAAAGAGTAGAAGCTATAGATACAATAGCTATCCCTAGGAATGTGAAAAAAATTCAATCATTTTTAGGAAAAATAAATTTCTTGAGAAGATTTATTCCTAACTTCGTTGAAATTGTGAAATTGATTACAGATATGCTCAGAAAAAACAGTGAAGTAAAATGGACAGCAAAAGCTAAAGCATCCTTTGCCCATATTAAGAAGGTTATAATTGAGGCACTAGTACTAGCGATCCTCGATTATCTCAAAGATTTTATTATTTTTTCATTTGCCTCTGAACAAATGCTTGTTGTTGTACTCCTTCAGAAGAATGAAGAAGGTTTCAAGCAACCGATAGCCTTTTTTAGCAAAAGTCTCTGAGATGCTGAACTCAAATATAATATAATGGAAAAGAAAGCATATGCTATGGTAAAAGCATTGAAAGCTTTCAAAACTTATGTTTTACATTATAAAGTGATTGCATATGTACCCACTAGTTCTGTAAAAGATATTTTGGTTCAAGCAGACAGTGATGGTAAAAGAGGAAGATGGCTTGCCAAAATTCAAGAGTTCGACTTGGAGGTTAAACCGACCAAATTGGTAAAGGGACAAGGTTTAGCTAAACTTTTAGCTGAATCCAATTTCAGAGCTCTTGGGATAAACAGTTCTCAGGAGGAAGAAGAATGGGTAGATGTGAATGAACTTGAGGACCAAATAGTTGAAAACAAAATCGAGGAGAAATTCATGTCATCGAATTGGTACAAGGACATAGTAACATACTTATTGACATTGAAATGTCCGACTGACTTGTCTCCATCCAAAGCTAGAATGCTAAATATGCATGCAGTCAAATACTGTATTTTCGAAAAATGATTATATTGGAAAGACCCGCTTGGCTTCCTCTTGGTCTGTCTGATCGAATTTGAAACAGGAGAAGTTATAGGTCAATTTCACGAAGGAGTCTGTGGAGGACACCACGCTTGGAGGGCTACGGCATATAAAATCCTGAGGGTTGGTTATTACTGGCCTAAAATTTTCCCAGATGTCAATGCTAAGGTACGATCTTGTAGCCCTTGCCAATTTTTTGTAGGAAAACATAAACTACCAGCAATGCCATTGGTCCCAGTCAAGACAGAAGCTCCTTTTCAACAATGGGGACTAGACTTCATAGGTGAAATTAATCCTCATTCAAGTGCTCAATATAGATGGATCCTGACCACTACAGACTATTTCACCAAATGGGTGGAATCTATCCCAACAAGGAAGGCTACTGATTCAGTAGTTATAGACTTCTTAGAAGAAAATATCTTGTCTAGGTTTGGTTGTCCTAGAAAAATAGTCACAGACAATGCATAGGATTTTAAATCTATGGCAATGGTAAGCTTTTGCCAGAAATATAATATTGTGTTGGGTCATTCCATAGCATATTATACTTAGGGAAATGGTATGGAAGAATCTTCAAACAAGAGCTTAATCAGTATAATCAAGAAAGTGTTAAATGAAAATAAAAATTCTTGGCATTTGCATTTAAAATATGCTCTGTGGGCAAATTAGAGAAGCACAAAAAAGTCTATCGGTACTTCTCCCTTTGAAATGGTATATGGAATAGATGTAGTGTTGCCCATAAACCTAGCACTTCCTGTGATGAAACTATGGCAAGATGAGAAGGAAGAACCAAATCCTCTCACAAGAAGGATAAATCAGTTGATTGAAGTTCAGCAACACGGGGCTATAGTGGATGAAAAGTTACAGAAGTACCAGGATGACATGAAGGTATTATTTGATCGTAAAGCCAATAACATGAATTTTCTCCCTGGAGATCTGGTTTTGATATGGGATGCTTGAAAAGAGGATTGAGGAAAAAATGGTAAATTCAATCATATTTGGTACGGGCCATTTAAGGTAGCATCTCGTGAAGGAAAAAATTCATTTCTACTTGAAAATTTGGATGGTAAAATCTTGAATTCCCCTGTCAATGGGTGTTTTTTAAAGCATTATATGGAATAATCAATTTACATAAACTATCATTGTATATAATGTTTTGTTTTTCATTTTAGAAAATCTATTTTCATTTTGTAAATAAATAAAAATAAAATAAAAATTAGTTAAGTTTTTATCCAAAATAATAATAATAATAATAATATATATATATNNTATATATATATATATATATATATATATATATATATATATATATAATTTTTGTGTTGCTTATCCCGTAAGATGATAAGCAAATAAAAGTACTTGTTCTTAATACTTCGACCTTAAGGGTTTCACTTAGAACAAGTTTAAAGGCTTTTCGAAGTAAAATTTTTTAAGAAAAGAATCCAAAGAGTTATTTTTCAAATCACAACCTATGTTTTTTGGCTTACAGATTGTTGGACATCTCCTTTTATACCCTCAGTACTATCTTTCACGTTTTCGGGCTTTCTCATCGAAGTAGGAGAGATTATGTATTAACTTTTGAAATCAACAAATGATTAAATTCAATAAGACCAGTCTTCATAGTTCTTATTCTCTGACTAAAAGTGGTTATGTTTGGGTTGATTCTGACTCTCTTAGGTTTCTTAATAGTTTTTCTAAGGATTTAAGCTTGCTCAAAAGAAAACCCCTAAAAATAATCTTTCCCTTTTTCTCTACAGACTGAGGGGTTTTGAAAGTTGAGAAAAGATTGGTCTAGAATGATCAAAATAGGTTGACAAACCTCTATTGTAAATTTTTACACAGATAACCACCCTTGATATTTTAAGTATCACTAATTGCCCCCGCTTCGTATGCATAAGCTAACTATAAGACAGATGGTGAAAGGAAATTCATATTTGATGGCCCCCATCTAGTCCCAAAGATTATGAAAGAAAATTCATTTAAATGATTGTCCTCGTCTAAATATAAAAGAAAAAGATAACTTCACCGGGGTACTGAACAGGCCTGCTAGCAGTGAAGCAATATATGAGTATAAATATATAATTAGCACTCGAAGCAGTGAAAGGAAATTCAGTAAAAAGGGACAGATAACTTCACCGGGGTACTGAACAGGCCCGCTGGCAGTGAAGCAATATCTGAGGTGTCTGTAAGGTTGTCATACTTATCTATCACTCTATTCTAGTTATCAGTTTTTTGAAACTGGATATTCATCTTAAGTCAAGATAGAACTCTCCAATTAAAAATTATAAATTTTATTTCGATTGATGCAAGCCAAAATTTACAAATATGTTGAATTTCCTAAGATTGTTCTAATCATTCTAATACTAACTTAAATTCAGAATGAGGAGAATATTATGAAGAAGACTACAACTGAGTTTAAAGAAAATAAGAAGTTTTGAAAAGATTTTCAAAGGTTGAAATGAAATCTCTTTTTCCTCTCCTTTAGTAGTTTAGCAGTGATAAACCCTTGACACCATTTACCCAATGAATGCACTGAGTCTACATGTTCTCCTCGTCCCACAGGGAGACGAGGTCCCCAGTTGGAGCCTATGTTGAAACAGATCTTAAATTTTTATCCTTAAGGCCTAGATTTTTTCTTTTTTGGGTTTCGTCTTTTCTTAAAACAAGAGTTTCGTATCATTTCTAAATTCACGATACCTTTTTCTTAATTTTCTTTCGAATAACGAACGGAAAAAGGGTTTGCAAAAATATAAGACTTCCAACGCTTTTTATTTGAAAATTATTTAAAACATGTTGAAATTTAAATTTACGATTTTTTAAATTAAACTTTAAAGAATTTTCGGGATTCGGGGTTTCTTGCAAACAATTTTTTGATGCAAATCGAGTCGTAAAACATTGATCCCCGATTTCCCGGAACATTGGAATCTTAATTCAAACACGAATTAATTTAATATCTTCTAAGAAAGGTTAAGGGTTAAAATAATTATGTCGCGATTTCGGGATTCGCGGTTCTGTGAGAGCACGTCTCCTATCATCATGTTTCCTGAAATCCCAATTTCCGAAACCCCGATCCATAAGTCACGTTAAATTAAACTATTTTTTTTTTGCCTTAATCCTGATTATTTAGTTAATTAAGATAAGTTAGGTCCTGTTTAAAAAAAAAAAAACCATCGCGATTTCGCAATTTC
This sequence comes from Picea abies, assembly GCA_900067695.1. Taxonomy (NCBI): domain Eukaryota; kingdom Viridiplantae; phylum Streptophyta; class Pinopsida; order Pinales; family Pinaceae; genus Picea; species Picea abies. Next base: position 10,946 of record CBVK0101428657.1, read on the forward strand.
AGAGATCGGATTTTATTAATAACACACGTCTCCTGTCATCATGTTTCCCGAAATCCCAATTTCTGAAATCCCGAGAAAAGTCTAATATCAATTAATTAACGTGCTAAAAGCATTTAAATCTTAATTAAAGCATCGCAATTTCGTGATTTCACATTTTTGGAAATCATTTTTTCATCGACTACATACCTCTCGACATCAGGATTTCCGAAACCCCGAAAAATGAAGTTTTCATCTTTAAATTATGATTAACATTAATTAACCTTTTCTTAAAAACAAGATTAATGGTAATCATTCTTAGGTGTTCATTTATGTTTCGCTTACCAATTAAGTACGTTTCTCGTTTTCTTCAAAACCTGAAGGTACCTAAATACAGACATTAAAAGCGTATCTCGGTAAAATATCTTCCGCATTAAGAGCTTTAAATTTGTGACAGTTGTGCAAATCTAGCCATTTTTAACATTCGAATTTCTATGTTTTCATTCTAAGCTGAGATCATTCATCCATTTTCTGTGACAGGTTTTCAATTAAACACAGAAGTCATGGCACCCAGAAAGGCACCGAAGAAAAATGAAGACACACAGGTAGAAGATATTATCTCTGATACCACTCCAGATGATATAGATTCTATTAAATCTTGGACACAAATCTTAGATTTACTGGAATATGAATTTCAAAATGTTCATCCTGACTCTGAAAATCATTTTCGGGACATAGCTGAGTCAGAGCTTCATAAGATCGTTGTGCGTCCAAGGCTTGTGGCATACACTAATATGATCAGCTGGGCTCTGGATAAGGTCAATATCCCAACAAGGAGCATTCTAAATGATCAAGGAGCTATCGTCGACTCATTCAAACCAGAGCACATTCAAGTAATGTATAAACTCTTGCCGAATCATAAACATACTTTTAATGCTGAATTTTTAGCTGAATTTTAGAGAAAAGAATGTATTGAGGCAGAGCAGACATATCCCGATATGAATAGAAGATGGGCGAGGTCTGAAGCAAATTTTAGGGCTGATGCTCATGGTATTTATGCTACAACCTCCTTAAATGAATACATGGTTTATATAGCCATTATGTTATGCAGACTTTTCGGGAGAAAAAATCCATGTCATTTTCATGCGGACTGGGTGCCCTTTTTAGAGGAAGCTTCATAAGGAAATGGTTTTAACTAGCATAAGATTTTGTCGGATAACCTAACACAAGAAATTTTAAACTACAAAGCAGCCAAATCAAAGGGACAACCAACAACTTTTTATATGTCTGCATACATTATGGATGCAATCTGTTTTATGACTCCATTTCCATTAATGAACTGGAGTTTGAGCATTTCTTGTCCAGAACCTATTCATAAATACCACTCGGCCCTTTGGGAAGAAAATGCTAAAGATGCATTTTACGAGGTTTGTCATTTTATTATTATTCCTATGCACAAATTGTTTTTTGCATGCGAAGCCCCTCACATTTCTGATGCAATCATAGAAAGTCTTAAAGTAGTTGCTAACTGGTTTATTGAGGAAATTTTTTCCTACATTAGGGTTTATGGTTGTTCCATTCCCCCTCACGCACTCCCTAAATTCCTACCGGACAGATTGGTGTGCAGGGAAGTAGCTTATCAGATAGTAAAGGGTGGTGTTGGATCAGAATTAAAATCACTTCAGAAGAAATCATGGCCATCTTTCCCTGTTCATATTGGGAAATTTTCTTTATTAAATTTAGGTCATTTTAAGGTAGAGGTTGAGTCTTTAGAAGAAGTGAAATTAGTAGATATTGAGCACAGAAAATATGATCCCTACCAAGTAATAAGTAGGCATTTCATA
>CBVK0101428658.1:0-10112 GCA_900067695.1 Picea abies
TAATAAGTAGGCATTTCATACATTGTAATCTAAAGGCATATGAACATGAAGTATCTATTTATGATGATATATTTAAAGATGTTAAGTCTCATAAAGAAGTATTGAACAGAGTCCAGGCCTTGCCACCTGAGTCATAGACTGGTTTCACATCTTTTCAAATCCATAGGCGAAGTTGCCTACCTAAGAATTTACAGGGTGAAATTTTGACTCCATCGCCAGAACAGCAAGGACCCCCTCCAGGGTTTGAAACTAATATACAGGATAAAGAAAATAACAAAAGTAAGTTGAAAAATACCGAGATACCTTCCCAAGACACAGAGGTTTCTCAAACAAAATAATAGGGAGCGGAGAAGAGAAAAGAGATGGAAACAGTTCCAGAAATCATGAAAAATTTTACAGAAAAGATAGGAGGAACAGCTTCAACAGAGCTCGGCAATCCTATCACATATTTAACTCCATTGTTGTCAACTTTTGGAACCCCCATGAAGGAGTTTTATATGTTAGTGATCTAGAGCCGATTTTGAGAGATGAAATCCCCCCATCAGATTACTTTTTCAGTTAAAAGCGAAGAGTAGTGTTGAAACAGTAAATTCATCCAAGAGGAGAAGGGATGATTAAAAAGCATAGGGTTATTATAGATGGAAAGAAACTCAAGGATGGAGAATTTGCTACAGAAATAGCAGGTACAATGGGTGCTATAGCATCAAGAAATATGTATTATGTTGGCAATTTAACAACTATGCTCGAATAGAAGGACCAAACAATAATTCATTTGCAAGACAAATTAAAAGAAAATGAGAGAAATATTAGTTGGGGAATACAAAAGGGTCTAGAACAAGCTAGACTAAAGGATATGCAAGAAATCCAGAAAATGAATAAAGAGTTGGATCAGGAAAAACACATAATACAGGTCACACAGGAATAGGTTCGAAAGATGGGAGAAGAAAACAAACATTTACAAGATAAAGTTATTTCTATTACTAACCAGGTAGTAGAACTTGAAAATTTCAGGACACAAGCATTGGAGATATATTTGAGAATAGAGGAAGAATAGCAGAAAATGTTCTTGAATCTAGAAGTAATCCAGAATTATTTTCAAGAAACAAATAAGTCTATGGAGAATGTGTTCCAGAAGGAAAGGGAGGCGAAAGTAGCTAGAACAACTTTTCAGAAGGCAGTGGCTTTCTCATCAAAGGAAGAAATTGGAAAGATTCAGAAATTATCTATTTCTGAACAGGTTAAAGGGGACATAATGATAAAAGTGTGAGAAGCAAAACTGGTCGAATATAAATGAATAACAAGAGAAGTCAATGATGATTGCCTGGGAAATTTTGATCTCTTAGAAAGAGCTTCATTGAATATCGGAACATATGATTGTTCCGGATTATTAGGCGAAATTAATATTACCAAGCACCAGCTAAGGTTTAAAGAAGAGCTGGAGGAAATGAAAACAGAGATTGCAAAAATTAGATTGATCAATATTACAGAGATCAACAAATGGATGGTGATGTCAAATCTAAAGTTGAAAACTATTAAATTCACAGAAAAGATGATAGAAAATCGTTTTCCCGAATTGCAGAAAAGATTTTTCTCATTTGAAGCAAATGAGATACAAGATGCTCCCAGGACTTTTGTGAAGTTTTTGGGGAAATGTATTTAGTGTATTGAAGCAGAGAAAGGAAGTTCGTGAACGCAACCTTAAAATTATTTTAAATGTTTTTATCATTAGATATTAGAAAGAAATTGTAAACGGTTGACATTATTTTTATGTAACCGTAATATTAGGAAGTTGGTTATTCACCAACGAGAAAATTTTGATGAAAATGTATAAATGTAGTTTCTTAAGACTAAGAAAAGGCTTTGAAATTTTTGGAGAGAGCCATTTGTAATAACAGTTTTCAAATACATCAAAATATAGATCACAAACGAGATTTTGAATCTTGCAAATTTGTAGGTATGTGTTCTTCAACCCTATTTATTATACTTTGTTGAATTTTCCTTTCAATGTTCTTCTAACGAATAATCAATTTGAAGTTATCTACATCATTGATTTATATTTCAGATTGGTTTGGATGTCAAATTTTTTACAGTTTTTCCTCTGAAATTGCTATTAGTAATTTTAAGACCTGTAAATATTTTGTACCTTAATACTTAACTTTCGTTAGAAACCTTGTTTTATTTCATTATTGTCTATTGAAATATGAGATTTTTTCTTGATTAAAGCCTCATATTTTTATGTAGTGTTTATTTGTTATTTTACGATTCTCAAAATTGTTACAAATCCAGGAAATGACCTCGAATGTATTTACATTACTGTTTTGAATTTCAAAATTGTTTTTCTTGTTCTCATCTCTGGAAAATTTGAAGTAACATTTGATTAAAATCCTTTTACAAATAAATAAATTTTTATCCTCCATGACTGCTCCAAGTAGCAGATAACCCAACATCGAACCAGGCCTTCAAGATCAAACCAGTATTTCCTTGAATTTATTTAATACCATTTTACAAACAACAACTAACCGGGTTGAGTTAGAACGTTCATGGGCTGCTATTGAGAGAGACATTAGCATCCAAGAACAACAGGAAGCAAGACAGAGACAGTTGAGAAACTAATTCTGTTTTAGTTTTCCTTTGAATTCTTATTCTCAAATTATTCCTTTAATATTTACGGATGCCTTGACGGTATACTTTATAGACTTAAAGTATAAACTCAGGAACAACAACAGGAGAGGTATTTTTTTGAGGAATTCATTGATCGTCAACCCCACGATTTCAATTCTTTGCAAAAGGGTGGTCATACGGTGGCCGAGTATGATGAAAGTTCTATGGAGCTTCTTTGGTATGCTTCTCACCTAAATACCGAGAAGCTTAAGGTCAACAAGTTCGTGTTTGGCCTTAATGTCAGCATTAGTGAAAAAAGGAGGATTATGATGCCTCAAACCTTGCACAATGTTGTTCAGAAGGCCCTCATAGAAAAGGAGGATATTATCAACGAGGGTCAAAGTAGGACTCTAGTGAGACCAGAGGGATAGGCATCATTTGGTGCGCAACAACATCAGACACCAGCTAGACATTCACCAAGATATCATGGTATCCCGAGAGGATCCACTTTCACTACACCTCGATGACCAATGCCTTAGTAGTGGACTCCTTACAGAGGATCACAGCACCAACAACAACTTCGACCGCAATAGCCGCATCTTAGGCATGTTCAACTAAACAAACGAGGGTTCTAGGTTGGTGGGTGGTCAGCTTCTAATTCAGGTACCAGGAGTATTGGACTTTAGAAAGGGTGTTGTACATGTGGAGAGCCACATTACCAGTGTGACTGACTAGTTGAGAGGACCAGAGCATATGGATCAGTCGGACCCACTACTGTGGGAGTTTTAGGCAAGGCCCATCAGATTCATGCAGCGATGAATAACCACCAGAAAGAGAACTAGTCAAATATGTTGGAGACATCAAGCACCGTCGCTGACTAGACCCTTAGTATTTTGATAGATCCAGTTTCTATAGATATTTTTATTTCGGGTGTAGCGCTAAAAAATATTAAGGTAAATGCAATCGAATAGGATGAGTTTAGATTTGTAGAAATGGATTTGGGAGTCATATAGAAGGTTGGACGGAAGTTTACGAGATGTAGCCTTAACCTCAAGGAGTTTTTCACAAGGGCCAACCTGTACATCACCATATTAGGGTCTTATGACGTTGTGATCAGTATGGACTGGTTGGAATCACATGAGGCAATAATCAACTGTAAGACGAAATGATTGAGCTTGGTCGATGATGAGGGATAGAGATTCATGATTGTAGGTAGGAACCAAGGATTTTTCCTAAGGTTCATCTCTTCCCTATATCTATGGAAGAGCATGTGCAAGGGATTCCAGCTATATGCGATCCTTGCATTAAACGAAAAAGGTGTGGTGGAAGGACTGGAGAACCTTCTGGTAGTACGAGAGTTTACGGATGTCTTCCTAGAGGAGTTACCAGGGTTATAGCCTAAGAGGTAATTGGAATTTACCATTGACCTAAAACCAAGAACTGAACGAATAACAAGAACGCCTTATTGGATGTTGACCTCGGAGTTACATGAGTTGAAAATGCAACTGAATGAGTTGATGGACCTAGTACTTATACGTCCAAGTGTGTCACCGTGGGGTGCACCTATTATTTTCATATGGAAGAAGGATGGGTTATGGAGACTCAGCATTGACTACCGTCAATTGAACAAGGCAACGATCAAGAATCAATATTTCTTGTCAAGGATTGGCAATATATTTGATCAGATGAAAGGTACGACGATGTTTTCGAAGATCGCCTTGAGATCGGGGTATCACTAGCTATAGATCAAGGAGGACAACATCCCTAAGAATGCCTTTAAGAAGAGGTTTGGACATTACGAGTTTACTGTTTTACCGTTTTGTCTGACAAACACCCCTGGGGTATTTATGAGCTTAATGAATAGGGTGTTCTATAAATAGTTGGACAAGTTATTCCAAGTATTCATTGACAATATCTTGATCTATTCTTGGAATATGGAGGAGCATGAAGAACACTTATGCTTGGTACTAGAGTGTCTACGAGAGAACATATTGTTTGGGAAGTTTTCAAAATGCTCGTTTTATCAATCGAAGATTCACTACTTAGGGCATATCATCTCGGACAAAGGTATCATTGTAGATCCAGAAAAATTTGAGACTATTATGGAATGGCTTGCCCTGATGAATGTCCAAGAAGTGCATAGCTTCATGGGTTTATAGATATACTATCGACAATTCATCGAGGGTTTTTTGAAGATAGCAAATCCGATTATGGAATTGCAAAAGAATACCAAGAATTTTGTTTGGACAGAGAAATGTGCAAAAGAATTTTTGGAGGCTCAAGGAACTATTGACGACAACACCGATACTAAATTTCCCTGACATGGATGAGGATTTCTTGGTACGCAGTGACGCATCCAAGGAAGGCTTAGGCGGATTCTTGATGCAAGACGATCGAGTGATTGCTTACATCTCGAGAAAGTTGATAAGGGATGAGGAGAAATATGAGACACACAATTTGAAGCTATCATCCATGGTTTATCCCTTGAGAGTATGGAGAGACTACCTTATTGGATGAAAATTCAAACTAAAAACAAAACATTTTGGTTTACAACACATCTTTATGCAAAGCGACTTGAAAGCACAGCAAGGACATTGGTCGAAATTGCTTAGCGAGTACGATTTCGAGATTACTTACATAAAAGGAATAGTGAACATAGTGGCTAATGCATTGTGTCAGAGATCAAACATATTTTTGGTGATGTCTCTTTAGACAAATCTATGTAAAAATATTCTAACTTTACAGCACGATGATGAATGGTACAAAGAGGTCTAGGATTTTTTCAGACAAAACACAATGATGGCACGAAAATTTGAGGGATTTACGATGGAAAACAATGTTATATTGAGATTTAATAATTAGATTTACATGCCACCCAATGACGAGTTGAGGAGTTTGATCCTAAACGAGGCTCATAAAGAAGTGTGCATGGCTCATCCTTGAGTCACGAAGATGAGGGTAGATCTTAAACACTTATTCTTCTAGAAAAGAATGAAGGCAAACATATTCAACTATGTGGAAAAATGTCTAGAATGTTAGCTGGTGAAGGCTGAACATAGACATCCGACAGGATTACTACAGCCACATGCTATTCTGGAATCGAAATGGGATTTCATTTCGATGGATTTTTTTGTTGGATTTCCACTGACGGAAAGAAGACACGACTCAATTTTTGTAGTAGTCGACACTCTCATGAAGAGTGCTCACTTTATTCCTATGCATACAGCATATCAGGCACCTAAAATAGCTAAAGTTTTCATCAACTATATAGTGAGGTTGTATGGCATGCCTAAGAGGATTATATCTAATTGAGGATTAGTATTTAAAGGATGATTTAGGACTAGTTTCCAAGAGGCCTTGGGAACCCAACTTAACTCTAGTACCGCATATCACCCAGAGACAGAAAAGAGGACTGAGGGAATGATCCAAATATTAGAGGATATGTTTTGTATGTACATGATGGACCAACAAAAGAATTGAAAAGAATTATTTCCACTGGTAGAATTTTCATATAGCAACAATTATCAAAGAACCATTAAGATGGCACCTTTCGAGATTCTTTACAGGTGACCATGTCAGATGACTTTGAGTTGGGATCGGCTTGAGGATAGGGTCTTGGTGGGACCAAAAGCAATCCAAGAAATGTAAGAACAAATGAAAACCATAAGACAAAGGATAAAGGAAGTGTAGGATCGACAAAAGAGTTATGTCAATGCACATCGTGTCAACCGTAGTTATGAAGTTGGCGATCGAGTCTTCTTGCGAGTGAAACAACATAAGAGTTTGATCAAGTTTGGAAAGGGTACTAAACTCTCTCCTAGGTTTGTGGGACCTTTTGAGGTTGTGGAAAGGAAGAGGCTTTTGGCCTATCGACTAGCCTTGCCTGATTCTTTGAGGCATATGAACAATGTTTTTCATGTATCTATTTTGAGACATTATGTTAGTGATCCTACAAATGGTATCGACATGAGTTCCTTACAGGTATCAGACAAGGGTGCACTTACGGCGGATCCAATATGCATATTGGACCATCACATTCAACGTCGAACAATAGATTAGGTCAAGGTCCAGTGGGACAACTATGGTCTGCACTCGGCGACCTGGGAGGACACATATGATATGCATCAACAGTTTCCATTTTTTTTTTAGCTAGACATATCATACTGTGATACATATTATTTCATCACTTACATATTAAGAAACTTCGAGACAAAGTTTAAAACAAGAGGGGGGGTATGTAACATCCCTCTCTTTCACAAACTAAGTGGACTTATTCTTTGAGGAAAATTCTGTGCAAGTGATCTGTTTCATTATACGATTTGTTGTTTTGATTATGATTATGAGATATTATGGATCTGATGATATGTTATTTTTGTTTTATTTACATCGAAAAGTGTTATTGACTGGGTTATCCTGAGTGTGTAGGGCTCTGGATGTTAGAGGATGTCGATGGCATCGATGGATATCCTTGGACTCTAGATTGAGTCAGAGAGTGGATTGTTATGGTTTGATTGTTTTCTATATTGCAAATGTGACGTATGACTAGATATTATGATGTTGATTGTTATAGCTGACATGTTTCGTTGATGGATGTAGGCTGACGATAGATTGTCGACCAAGCTCACATTTGGAGTAAAGGGGTCACGCATGACAACCAGATACATTAAGGGAGAGGTGTGGAAGTAGCCTTGCCACATCCTACTATCACTCCCATCATGGTTTGAACTACAGGTTAATGATTACCTAGTTTGAGAGATCCATGATGTCATGACAACAGACTATGATAGTCGCTCATGATGATTCTAAGGGGCACACAACAAGGTAGGGTCCTTATTCCTTAGAGACCCTTAGTCTCCCACAAGGTCAATTGATGGAGAATTGACTCCAGGGGTTTGAATTCTACCAAATTCAGTCAAGAGGTGAGTGGCACCCTTGGATCATGTAGTTCATTTTGAAGGGCATGTCATGCAATTAAAACCAGAATGCAGGCGAGTGGCACCCTTGGATCATGTGGTGCATCCTGAAGGGAACGTCTTGATTTTAACTATGGTAAGTTAATAAACTTAATACCTAGAAAACTATGCCTCCTTAGGACTTGGTCGGCCTTAAAATGAATGAGGGTATGAGTAAAGTTTAATAACAATTTTTTCCCTTAAAACTATCACCAAGCCTAGTGAATTTAAAACCTAGGTATAAGTATAATATGTGAACAAAAAAAAAAAATCTAAATGGACATGTAACAATAAGTTGGTAAATAAAATTCAAGCATTAATAATTAAAGTAAATTTTTTAATGAAGGTTTAATTATTAAAAGGGGTAAATGGTTGTTTTTTTCTAAAGTTGTTGATTCTAAACTTACTTAAATAAAAATGGAAACTTAAAGAAAAAGGGGAAACTAAAAGAAAAAGTGGAATGTCTAACTTAGTAGGGAATCTGACCTTTGAAACTTTCTATTTGTGAACTCAACTAGGCTTTAAGTAAGGAGTGAGTCATTTAAGATATGTAAGGGAATAAAGGGACACCAAGGAGCGGTTTTAGGAACGCTTTTAGGTAGGTGAGGGAAATATGCTAATTTGATTAATAATAAATTATTTTCTAGTGCAATTAAGGGATGGAGCGACATGTGTAGAGGGGAGGTTTGTCCTAATTAAATTAATAAAAGGGAAAATATTGAGGGTTTGGGAAAGTAATCACTAATAAAAATATATAAAAGGGATGGTGGAGGAGAAGGGTGGATCATGTATGGTATGTGTAATGTTACGTTGCCAGAATTTTTATCTTGACTGAATTTTCCTTGTGGGAGTTGGGATACCCAGCTCGGATAATGAGTGGTAGCTCGACCTTGCGAGGTGAGGTGGGAACTAACATTCTCTGGTATTGTGTGTGTGTCCCCTTTGTGGTTCGGGGGGCTCAGGTGGAAGAAGATTACCCCTAGCATTCGCTGGGAGGCGTCGATGAGGTCTCAGTGGTAGGCAAGCAGGAGCTGGATGGAGCGCATGCGCAGGACATCGACTCAAGTTTTTCTCCTTCGATGATGGTACGCATGTGTAACTTCCTTTGTATATTGATTCTAATTACGTGTATATGAATATTTATTTGATGTTTATGAAACAATATTCCTACACCATAGTTGGTAAATCCAAAAATGTTGTTTGCCTCCAAAAATGTCAGATTACTTGTTTCTAAATGTTTTAGTTGTATTTTTTTTAAGAAACTAGATAGTGCCCCGCACCAATTCTATGGAAACTACGTTCCTCGTTCATCTTCAACACCTAATACATTTACTATTTCATAGAGATTAAAGGAATGCATAACCTTTAATACTTAATGATTTGTTCATGTGGAAATCTCACTTCCTCCTCTAGAAACCAAGCCTTGGCCCTACTCGACTAAAAATTTTACCTTAAGCTACAAAAGTGGCAGGCTTCTGGTTACTATTGGATGCCTTAACCTCATTGGTTTCCTCCTTGATATCAACCTTAAACTGTTATCTTCTCCTTCTTGGAACAACTGGTTGAGACTTTGAAAACAAATTGATGTACAATCTATGGTAATTAGCGATCTAGTTTCTTTGCCTCTTGAGGATTCTTGCGCCAGGCCCTTGCAATAGTTTTTTTCATGATCAATGGCAAAGCCTCCCATATGAAAAAATGAAGGTTCTTGTCCCATAGTTTTTTTTTATTTCCATTAAAATTTCATCCCTGGATGTTGACAAAAACATCCGTTGCAATCTACAGAAGTTTAAAACATCATTGGTGAACTTGAATCTTCCAGGATGGTCACTTCGTATGTTGAACTTTCTCAAGACCCCAACCATGCCTTTTTTTTTATATTTGTTTATTTTGTGATTCAAATTGTCGGACTTTGTTTCATTTTTAGCCTGTAAAATTTTTCTTCCTATTGGTTCTGCGTATCATTTTCAATCCGAGATTTTTCTTTAAATCTTGTGGCCAGAACCTTAGCCATGGACTGCGCAAAGGGAAATTAAAATCCTTGGACTGTGTAGAGTTTTCTTTCGTATTTTTCTCCTATATTTGTTCAGCAAGGGGAGACTTGTTGTTCCCGATGCCCTTTGTTGTTGCCTCTACGAATCAATTGTTGCATTCATTTTCCTTTCGCCTAAAATGGACAGGAAACGAATTAATATCCTCGCTATTTGAAATGTTGTGTTATGATGGAAAATGACAGGAATGAATCAAAATTTCATTTATTTATAATCTTTTATATCCACGATGACTTGGGTGAATTAATTCTTGTGAATCTAAGTGTCCAATGGCGGATCCCTTGCCTTTTTTTTATTTCCTGCGATTTTGATATTTCTTTGGAAAATTTTGTTTCTAATCAACAATTTAAACTTTTAAACTTTTATTCTTTTTCGTGAATTCCAGCTTGCTGACATTTGGCCATGTATTTTTCTAATCCCAAGATTCTTGGTTAATTACGCCAAGATTTTCACTTAACCAGATCAAACATTTCAATACAAATAAATTCCTTTAATATATATATATATA
>CBVK0101428659.1:0-15412 GCA_900067695.1 Picea abies
ATATATATATATATATATATATATATATATATATATATATATATCTGATGATTCTACCCCACCTTAACATCCTTCCTTGTACTTTTCAGGGCGTACACTATAAGCTATATTAATAAACAATTAAAAACTTTGTATTTGTAAGCTCACACTATAAGATATTTTAATAGACAATTAAAAACTAAGTTATATTAATAAACAATTAAAAACTTTGTGTCTGTAAGCTTACACTAGTGATGGAAATAGGCCGCCTTAAATAGGAATGCATGATGCGAAAAGGGAATTTCAAAATAAATTTTGAGACACATTCTTCCACGCTTGAGAAAATAAGAAATTCCCAATTTCCTAAATACTCTGAAGTGCAAGACTCGCATTTCCAAAAAAACTTTAACTTTTATAATTATATGGTTAAGCTACCCGTGAGGCGAGCAATATTCAACCTGCTGCAGAGTCATTAAAACTCTGTAGACTGGATAGTCGTGCAACACACTCGTGCACTTCCCTACCCATGGGCACCAATGCTCCCATCCGCTACCTTCACACATCCATGCTCCCATCCGCATGCATGCTTCAATCAACTCAGTTTCCAACAAGATTCATTCAACTCATTTTTCGACTCCGTCGATCACTCATTCTGGAGCCTCCAATTCATCGTTGTTAACCCCGGAGACGTGAGGTACAGTGAGATGATCGAGGGGACAGTCAAGTAACATTTAATGTTGTATCTAATTTATTAAGTCCCTCCTTGCCCATTTTTGAATTTGAAAAAACTTGCCTTGATTTCCCCACTTAGCGTTTTCCCTCCCCCTTGGATCCCTGTTTTGTAATTTAGGCAGGGCAATGGAAGCTCCTCCGATCCCTGTTTTGTGATTTAGGCATTGCAATGGAAACTCGCGGAGAGGAGGGCCAAGTGGAGATAGTGTGATTCGTGAATAGGCATGCACCCATAGGGCCAAGAAACAAAAGTTTTCAGTTTGTGTGATTCGAACTCCAGCAATGATGCTCCAAGAAATGAAGAAACCTGCTAAAAAGAAGCCCATCACATAGAAATATAGAAATCAGGAATCGGGTGTATAATTTTTGTAGTTGATGAGTTCAGTTCGAGATCGAGACCGAGTTTAGATAAGGAGAAACGAGAAGCCAAAAGCTAGCAGCCAACAACTGAAGAATACCTCAACATTTTTTTCATTAGATATATATGTGATAATAACAAGGTTTTGTTCATTGTGCATACTGCATTGATTTCCATTCCAGTGGATTTGTTGAAGCACAGATCTTGGGTTCGAGTTCGAGGAAACTTGTGTTCTATTCTCATATTTTTTTCATTGAGGCACAGGTATTGGGTTCGATTCTTAAACCCATTGCCTGGAGGAAAGTTGTGGTGCTGCTGCCTATTTTGTGTTGGCCTAAGATAGCCCAATGTTGTGTCATATATTTCTATCTATGTGATGAAGATTTTGGTCTTACGGAGCATTGCCACAGCTTCTTCTAACGTCCTTCCCTTAGCAGCGAAGAGATTGAGCATAAGGTCTACGCTGATGGCTTCAGAGGGGAGAAATTGATCGGCTAATACATTGGTGGTTGTGATTGAATCCCTTCTTCCCATAGGAATCGCAATGGTTGGCCCTCCAGATAAATGAACTGCGTCACTCCGATGAAATGGGTCCTTCAGAATCCAACAATATGGATGCATCACAGCCCTGTGAAAATCAAACAAATAGGTACGATGGGTAGCGTGTTAGAAAAAGGTGTCGGTCCAGATAGACACTATATCAGTCAATTATATCACTTCACTGTGAACTATATGGACTATATGTAGCAAAAGCCTTTCATTTTGGTGGATTTCCACATAAAAGCGCTTTGTTGTGCAAAGGAATACATCTGATTAAAAATATTGGTAACCAACCGATTGAACCCATGGTTGTAGGAGGTTATCTTCATACTTTTTACCCTTTACTATAGGATTGTATGAACTTCCCGTAACTCTTACTGTTATCTTCACTGCCAATTAAACCTATATCTTATTCACAAGTTTACCCTTGTCTTGATCTCTTTTTTTTTTTATACTTATTGAAAATCTATTTTGCATTGGAACTTAAATTAAGTTAAGCTCTGCAATTTTCTTAAAAATGGGTCACTGTCTACTTTAAAAGTGACGAGAATAAGTATAAAAGGTTATATATTCATATATGTAAATATGTAAAGAGAATAGGTATAGAAAAGAAATGTAGAATTGAAGATAAAGGGTATAAAGGTCAAAAGATTATACATGCATATATCTAAATATAAAAAAAAAAAAAAAAGGNNNGAAAAAAAAAAAAAAAAAGGTATAGAAGAGAATATGCGAATTGATAGTAATTGTATAAGAGGAAAACAATTATATAAAAAAAACATCACATGACGTCATGTGCCCTACAACAATCCTGGAATGATATACACATCTTTGTATTAAAGATATGCTCTGTAAATACATTACAAGTTTGTCTCTTCCAATTAAAATCCACTCTGACCAACAAAGATCTGTTCGAACTATTAAAGATTTTGGTTTAATTGTTGGGTGTGGAATTTCTACAGGCTATGATATATATTTTATTTCCTTGTTCAGTAGAAATTACTTAACACAAATCTTATCGGCCATATCTATTCAAATTAAAAGACTGCGTGTGAAAATAGGCATCCAATTACAGGGTAACTCGAATGGAAAGAAAAGGAAAAGAGAGTAACTCGAAGATGAATGCTCACGTTAAGATCTCCGACCTCTGTACGAACCCCACCGAAAAATTCCAAGATATGTGTATTGAGCGACTTGAAAGAAAGGAGTAAAATTTAAACCTTGATATCAAGTTCAACAAGGAGATAGTCTACAGTTTAGGGAAGGGATTAGGAAAGTGAATATTCAATGTGTGTGTGAATATTAGCAGTTGTGCAGAAATGCAAGTTCTTAAAGGTTGGATATGGATGAAAAGTTTTACTTCTCAATTTCCAATTTTCAATTTCCATTTGTATGGACAAAAATTTAGGATCTAAGATTGTTACTAAGATTTAACATAAAATTATTATTATTATTATCATTTTTATAATTAAAATGAAAAGTTCACATTTTAGTGGGATGTTAAATTAATGTATGGAATTTTTTATTTATGGGATAAGCGATGTTTTCGCAAAACTTCCTTATTTGTGTGATAAAGGATAGTATGTAACAATTTGACTATTTAATTTACTTATGTGAATTATTCTTCTTAGATTTGAATTTATGACTATAAAAAACACATATTCTTAATTATCAAATTTATATACATTATATTATTCTAATAAATATTATTAAATAAAAATATAAAGAATATTATTAAATAAAAATATAAAAAACCCAATTGTAATTAACAAAACCGTAATGTTAGATTTAAAGTAGAAGATTTAGTTCAGAATAAAAACACAAAGGAAGATCATAAACTCATTTTCCAAATGAAGAAGGTACCCAAAGCCTTCTTTGATATAGTTGGACTTATAACTCTTATTCTCTAATGTTTTTTTGTTAAAGATTATTGAATTGAATATAGATTTTTGAACTAAGAAGTGTTTAATTCATTATTAATACATTGTACCATGCTCGATATTTCAAGGATGATTTGTTTTAAAACTTTGTATGAATAGTAAAACCAACTTTCATTGTAGTTGTAAATCTACTTTTATTTTAATATGAAACCAAACTAATACATTTGATAATTTGGATAGTTAAACATTGTAAGAGAGAATACAATTTAGAAAAAAAATAAAACAATATATATTATCTAAATATAAATAAATATGGAATTATTTCATAAATTTTATTTATTAGTAAAATATGTTAAAATTATAAAAGGATAAAATGAAATAAAAATGTGTTTTAATTGGTTAAGAGGTCATTTTTCTTGAATAAAAGGAAATGGGTTAATGGTCCAAGGGGCTAGGAATTTGGTAGGAACTAAAGCCTACTCCCTTATGGACCACAAGTGGATCATTTCAAGTGGCATAGTTTTTCTTGAATAATAGCAATGAGTCAACCTATGTTTATCTAAATCAATTGAAGGAAGTATATAAGAAATAAAGGGGAAGTGACAACCAATCAAAAGAAAGCACATAATAGAGGAAATATAAGAACCATGGAAAGGTACATTCACTAGTTAGAGAGTAGCAACATCTTTATGTTAAGAATCAAAGGTTAGTTTAAAAGTGAATATTAATATGCTTTGAGGTTTCAATATTAAAGTTCAATTTGATTTTAATTTTAATTGAGATATCAATATCCACTAAAGGGAAAAGTTGGTCATGGCAGTGCAAGGAATACAATATGTAAAGGCAACAAGGGGAAGGTGAAAACATGTCCCAACGAAAAAGTAACCTAAAAGAATGACAAAGAAGAAGAAAATAAATAGGAAGCACCAGTACAATGAGATGAGGAACAATGAAGAAGCTAAATAAGGAGCATACCTAGCCGAGACATGTTACTCTAAAGAAGTACTTCTAACATTCAAGGCCACAAATAAATGCATCACTGAAATAATCTATATTTTAAATTGACTGATATGATTTATTTATAAAATTTGTAGATAGGCCATATGTTTTAATTTAAAATTGAATGCGCAACCAAATTTACATTAGACAACAATATAGAGCTCTTCAATTAGAAAACCATAAAATCATCGACGTCATGTCATATGGACAGGGGATTAACCTAACAACAAGCGACATTAAATAAGTATTGCTTCCACTTCATGATTAAATATGGGTGTTGAACTAATATATCACTGGTGGAAGTTGACGAACAATGTGAAAGTTGGTGGATTGTGCACATCATGGACCTGTACTACTACCCTCTAATGCAATATTTTTGTCTCCATGGACTTCTTCCCCCTATCAACATGCAACCATATTAATGAGATAACATTATGATGGAAGTATTCATTTAAAAACATCAATAGAATGAGTAAGAATAATGGAATAATCATTAGTAGGGAAATTCCCCTGGTGTATTACATAAGTAATATTTCAACTATAGTCATTATCTATGAAGAAACAATTTGTTGGGATTGCTACAAACAATTTCAAATTATGTAATACCATTTCTTAATTGTTGAGTTTCCCTATATGGAAGTGGTCAACTTTCGTGTATGCGCATATATGGAATTTGACCACTTCCGTATATGCGCATATACGAAAGCCGACCATTTCCACATATGCGCATATATGGAAGTCTACCACTTCAGTATATGCACATATACGAAAGGTGGAAGGTGGCTTATCTATAGGCGTCGAATTCCATATATGTGCATATACAAAATCTGACCACTTATGTATATGCGCTTATACATAATCTGCCACCTTCTGTATATGCACATACACGAAACCCGACCACTTCCGCCATCTTCCGTATATGCGCATATATGGAAATTGGTATATGCACATATACGGAAATGGTCGGCTTCAGTATTTGCACATATACGGAAGCTGACCATTTCCATATTTCTGTAAATGCGCATTTACGGAAGGCGAATTCCATATATGCACGCTTTTGTAAATGTGTATATATGGAAGTTGTTGTCAGTAAATGCACATTCATGGAAGTCAGCTTCCTTATAAGCGCAAATATATGGAAGCCTCCTTTCGTAAATTCACATTTACAGAAGGTGGCTTACGTAAATGCGCATTTTATGAAAGTTGGATTTCGTATAGCGCACATATATGGAATCCACCTTCCGTAAATTCGAAAATGGGCACAGAGAGGCATGCATGGCCTTCAAAAATGAGTGCTCATGGCATTAAGTGCTACACCATTTGGTTGAGTGAGCCATCAGAGAATTGGTGGGAGTCGTAAAAGAAGCCAATGGGAGAATGGATGCGTGATGGTTGCATTATGGATGTGAATGGATTCATGGATACTCAAACGTAGCAGATGAGAGCATGGTGTTGCATGGACATCTGGTCTCCATAGTTATCACATGAGCATATGCATCTACTGAAAGAGTCTTAATGACTCTGCAGCAGGCTGGAAATTGCACTCCACCTACTTGCACTAATTGGCCATGGATGTTGTTGACATCACATAAATTAGAGTTTCCTCCTTCACATGGATTCACTCGAAGGATTATGAATGAATGCGTTGACAATGGATACTATAACCAATGTGGGGTCAGACAGCTTAGACCTTCCTTCTTCACTGCAAGGATTATAAATGGACTAAATGATAATGGATACTATAGCCAACTCCTTTAGGGTACTTAAAGATCTCCTAATTCAGGCCCTCACATCAGGATTATCACTCATCCTTTCTCTTACCACCTTATCCATCACTTGCATCCCCCTCTCATCTCTTTATCCTCTCCATACTTAAAATTTTTAAGCAATCGGGCTCACGGGGGTGGACTCACTCATTTCCCCTCCTCTCTTCCCTCACTCCCCAAACCGACTCCACTTTCCCCTTATTACCCACCCCACTCCATACCTATACATGCACATATACGAAATTCAACCACTTTCGTCTATGTGCCACTTTCGTATATGCGCATATACGAAAGTCGATCGGCTTTCGTATATGTGCATATATGAAAGTAGGCCACTTTCATATATGCTCATATATGGAAGTTGGCACATATGCAAAAGTCGGCTTCCATATATGCACATATACAAAAGTGGCGGGCTTCCATATATGTGCATATAAAAAAGTTGACCATTTCCATATATGTGCATATACGGAAGTGGTCAACTTTCGTATATGAGCATATACAGAAGTCCATTGGCTTATGTATATGTGCATATATTCTCAGGGGTGTTGCCCCTGAACCCTCGCGCAACACCCCCGAGAAAGGGTATTTATTGGACTTCTCTAAACCATTACCATATGAAACACATGCATTATTTTTACCAAAAGATCATATGTCAAGAAGTCGTGGCAAGAACAATCATTGCATATGAAATTACCACAAAAAGGTTGAATCCATTCCAGCTCTCTCCTCTCTTGGATCATGAATCCCACCCTTTCCTTATCAAAATCCACTTCATATATAGTGAATGATCTCTCTCTATTCTAAGGATGTCGAAACCAATGAGCTACATAAGATCCTCCTCCATTTAGGAGTCTGTTACAAAAGATTCCAACAAAAACATAACAAATTCCTATTTTTTGGGATCTTGTCTATTGTGATAAATGTCTTTTGAAACAGGTCATGCTGCTTGATCTGGAGATGGAACACATGTCCCTCGTGTCCAACTAACTCCTAGAAAACCATTCAAACCTTCCCTGATAGTTATCAATGCTCCCATAGCTCAGATTTGTCAAACCGCTAGAGTTCACAATGCCTATGCAGGATGCACTGCGAAGTTTCCTGTAGGTGATTATTTTTCCTTCTCTCAAACTAAAAACTGGGTCGAGATGATTTTTTGTCAGCAAGTCAATGGTAATATGGTTCTTCTCCACAACAACTTTCAAAAGAACCCAGATCGTCATTTAAAAGTTATGATCAAAACATGACTCTGTTGTGTGTTAATTTCTATAAACTATCTCGAATTACCAGTTCGCAACGCTAGTGACTCCAAATGCTACGAACTTGCATGTAGGTGCTAATTTGCTTCAAAAAGGCTTCAAACTATGCATTAAATGTGCCAACCTACCAAAATACTCTGTTGGACCATGCTGTTGTTTTAACTCCCGCAACATCTATTTCTACATTTTTTAGCCTTTCTACTGGGAAAATGCAGTACTGGTTTTCCATTCTCAACTGGATGGGGGAATACACTAACTGAGGTTTTCCCAAAGATTCCCAGGTCTTTTTGGGTAGGATGCTGACATCAGATCCCAAATCTAGCATGACATATTTAATTTCCAAATCATCTAGTTGGGCTTCTAACCTAAATTACTTTCTTGTTCGCACCTTTCTTCTTTGTATTCTCTGGGTATTCTTCTCAGGGAGGTTGGTCGTTATGATGGCTTTTGGGGTTCCCTCATTTCCCAATATTAGCTATAAGATGTTGCACTATAACTTATCTGTAAGTTGGTCATCCCCAAGGATATCAAAGAGCAATTGAAACCAAAGATTGATTACATTTTGAGATTGCTCAAGGTGTCTCTTTGGAATCACAAGGTTTCTAGGTGTCGATGGTGAGGTAGAGTCTTGTGCAAGTTTAGGTTGAAAGGTGAATTTAGGGAAATTCTCCACTATTTCTGGAATAGGGATACTCTTAAACATTTCTATTGCATCTTTGAAGAACATTTTTTGTTTCAACGGGTCATACATGTCATCCTTGGGAGGTTCTTTCTGAATATTGGGATGGTTGTCTACATTTGCCCCATTTTTTTCTCCTCTGCGAGTAACGATGTTGATTTTAGGTATTTGTCCCTCAATTCCCTTTTTCAGTTCAAAGCCTATGAATTTATCTCCTCATTGACGAACCTGATCTTCCCATTTCACAATCAGTTCCGGGTACTCTTCGGTTGCATGCCCGTTAGTTCTGTAGTGAGAGAACCATGGTCGTCTTGGGGGAAGGCAATCTTTAGCCAAGTGACCTTGTTCATTGTAGTTGTAGCATCTTCCCATCCCTCTTCCCCTGTTTCTTCCTCCTTTGAATCCACCTCTGCCCCCACCTCCCTGGCCTCTTCCAGGTCCTTGGGGAGTTTCGTTGTTTCTAAATGTTGTCTGATCTAATCTGTCAACAAGCACGACCAACACTCTAGATTGATTTATAGCATGTGTTGTAGATGCATATAATTCACAATGTATTGTATTGGGTGCAATCGTATACTTATGCATGATAGGAAACTTCCTCGGAACATGCCCATGTGTCCGAAAAATCTCACAATACTCAATTTGATGAGATGTTTGATTGCCTGGGAGGACATCGTATAGCCCTGGTACATGGAATGTTGGAGTCACGGATACTTGTGCAACTCCTCATGTTGGCCCTGGAGAGGGTCCCATCGGATTGTGAGGAGGTCCCATTCCCCTCATGCGTGGACCTTCATTTTCCAAATGCCCCTATGTGTAGCATCCTGTGCACTAAACTTGAGATCACCCTCATCTTGGTATAGTTAATTCTTGAATCTTCTCCATTAGTGCGGATATTTTTCCTTGGAGTTGCGACAAATTTGTGTCCACTGGACATTTGATCACCTTCATACTCCCTAGATAACCTGCCATGGATTTGATTTTCATCAATTGTTCCAAGGCATTTGTTAAGATGGCTATCCATTGTTGTGTTAGAGGAATTCTCGTCAGAGGTAGTAGTCCTTAGATATACCATTCCCTTTGGTGATCTTCATGAATTAGATGTGCTAACCTCCCAATAACATCTTTAAATTTTTTACTGTACTCCTAGGTAGATTATCCTTCCCTTTGTTGAATCTCCCGCAACTCAAAGGGAGCTTGTTGCTCTGACTAAGATAGTTTGAATTCAGTGATGAGTTTCCTATATTTATATATAATGGCCAAAGTCACACAAATTATATGCATTAGCATATTTTGGTAAAGTATCAAAATATATATCATTATCTAAGTATAAAATCATAATTTTATCGAAACATATAGAAATTTATAAAGTAAAAGTAAAATCAAAAGTTATAAAATTATAGATTTTAATATAAACATGGAAAAATCATATAGTAATAGACAAAAAGTTGACATCAATCATATAGTAATAAATAAAAGTTTCACATTAGGTGAAGGTTCATTTAGATTGTTGTTGATTGCCTCTAATCAATGTGAATTATCTCAATTTTAGACTCCACCATGATTATTGAGTTAGCGTGGCTCAATGGTCTTCATAATGGTTAGGGCCAACATTGGGAATTTATCATTTAGGTTAATTGTGTATTTGTTCTAATATCTCTACCAAAGTGACCAACATTATGACATAACCTTCCTTCTCATCTTTGCAATTGCCTAATAAAGTTGACCAGGAAAGGGATATACCAAGTAGCTCCCTATTCATATTACATGACAAATTACACAATCTCTTCAAGTGGCACATTACACATGGGCTAGTACTTGCTTTATGGCACGTTTTTTGTTGACTTGCTAAGGCTCCTTTTCCCACCATGAATTCCCAACGAGATTGTCGTGTTCAAACATGTATTGGCTTACTTTTCGAAAGTGGTCTCCTTAAGTAGGTATTCCATTCAAAATGACAAATTTTGATAATAATAACTCTACTACATTCCTATGGACTTGTAGAAGGGAATGTTTTAAGGATCCATACTTATCTTAAAGTGTAGAAATCTTGGTGAATCCTACTAATTCTTAAAATAACAACCATTATATGTTTGACAATATGTTTATAAAAATATTCAAACTTCTAAGAATATTATATGGTTTTCAATTTGGACGAATCATTTTATAAAAAAATAGAAATTGACAAATATTTGTTTGATAAAAACCATACAAAATTAACCCATGAGCTTCCATGGCTAATAGACTTATTTAATTAAAGACATGATACACAAAGTAGTATTTCAGAAATAAAGGTCTAATACATGTTCTTAATCTCCTTCATATCTTCCTAAAAACTGCCATTGAACTTGCACAAACCCATAATCTTCTCTAACATATTTTTCTTTTTCAAATTAATCAAAATAAGTTAACCTTTAAAAACTCATTACTTCCTTAACCTAATGAATCATTATACTCTTCACAACCATGATAAAGTGCTTCATTTTAAGGGGTCTAGAGTCCTTTTTCCAAGAAAGTTTTAACACCTTCTAAATCTCTTAAAAGCATTTTATCCTTCTTTGTTTTGATCTTGTGATCAACCTGCCCCATTTCAAATAAATTTAACTATTCATTTCTCACTCTAATATCTATAATATATCTATTTACTATCATTTATCATTTGTATAATCTATTTATTTATTATCATTTATCATTTGTAAGGAAAGATAAATGATAGTAAATAAATTGAACTGTTATTGCTATATAACCAATTTTAATTGAACTGTTTTTCCCATTTATCCTATTTATTGGAAAACTATAACTAATAGAACTTTATGAGAAGGCATAATGTAAATCTAAACCAATTACTTAAAGTGTAATATGGTCATACAAAACAAAACAGTATGGTCATACAAAACAAAACAGAGCAGTTTATTTTCAAAAGAAACTTCAAATAAGATATTCAAAACAAAACAGAGCAGTTTATTTTCAAAAGAAACTTCAAATAAAATATTCGACAGCATTTTCTTTTTCGAGACATAATTAGGAAAACTATATGAGACAAATTAATACTGACCTTAAATAATCAAATTGATACAGGAAATCTTATCATAAAGAAAATCTCTTCACTTCTTTCATTAAAATATTTTTATTTACCTACCAAAAAGTTTTACCAGTTTATTCAATGTTACATTGGAAAACATTTGGAAATCCTCAAACTTCGAGCCTTTTTCATTATGGACAAAAAAAACTATGAAAGAAATGGTGTTCTCGGTTAATTTTGTAGTAAATAAATAACTTTATTATTACACATTTTCATAAAAATTTGAGAGAAATCTTCATTTATAAATTTGTTTTAAAATCTGCCAAAATTTTAAATGATCAAAAATGGATTCCAACAACCGAAAATAAAAAGTCCTCTAATAAAACCAACATAAGAATGCGATGTAAATCTCTACATTTATCGTCGAATCTTGGAGTGTCCAGCTGATCTTAAGAGTGATTAAGCAAATTTTCAATGGATTGACAGTAATTTACACTTTCGTATTAAGCTCGAGAACCCATCAACATTTTTCTTGTATTCAGGATTAGCTCTTGTTTTCAAAATGAAACAAAGTTGAATTGATCTTTACGAGAATGCAGGCCAATCTTATTGATTTCGGAGACTTCCCAATTGAAGAGATTACCTCGTGCCTCCACAAGCAGGGCATCGATTATATTATCGGCGGAGAGATCAAAATTTCTGGACAGCAAACTCAATCCCTCATTGCTGAAATGGCCGCAGGTGCCAATAGTGGGGCAGACTCCTGCTGGGAATCCCTAGTTTGCAGGATTTTGTGCGATGGCAGAGTATAATTGGCCAAGATGTGGGATCGGCCTCTACCCACGCCGTTTTGGAAGGAATCAACCTCTTCAACGGGACTGGAAGCATCAACTTCACGGCCGACGATGATGCTTACGAGAAGCCACCGTACCAATGGTCTGCATCTGTTTCACCACCATTCCAAATAACCACTGCTGAGGAGAAAGATAAATATCATGGGCGCGCTCGGATTCAAATTCCAATGGGCGCGCTCAGATTCAAATTCAAATTGACGCTGCAGTCCCCTTCACAGGACTGTCTGTCGGCGCTTATGGAGCTGACAGTGTTTAATGCTATGCAGGTCCGTGGGTAATGGATCAGATTGCAACCATCCGCAAACGGCGAGAGTCAAGGAAGCAGAGACGGCGTTTGGATTCGAAACGGACTGAAAATGGTTGCCGGAATCTAAGATGAGAGAGAAGATTGGAAAAGGTACCTGGCATGGTATGGCACCCGCACCATGCACATCATACCCACTAGCATCCATCGTCCGATCTGCACGAGCATGGTTGCACGGCCATCCAGCCTGTAGAGTCTTTAAAGACTCTACAGCAGCCTGGATATTGCTCGCCGTTGCCCAGAGCCTCTCCAATAATTTCGGCTGGATCCTCGTTTTTCCTCTCACGATTCATGACGGAATGGCGGCGTGATGGATAAAGCAAAAGTACATTGACGTGGGACCTCAATCCCAATTGATCGTCGATGTTTGTCAGATAAGGCGATGGCTGGGAGTAGGGCGGTTAGGGGTAACGAGGAGGGGTTGCCGTTCTGTTACTGTAAACTGTATAGAGTAGGTACAGGAGGAGGAGGAGGAGGCCCTGGTGGTGTCTGTGTATGTCTGGACACCATCCGCCCTAGTCCCAATCCCAAAACAGCCATCTAGACGGATTGCAAGAAAATGAAACGACTAGATTTCTAAAAGAGAGGAAAGAATGCTCGCTAAACAACTTTGAGTTTAGTATCTATAATAGGTGAAATTTATAGGCCTACCAGTCGTAAGAGACATCCTTCGCTCCAACGACAAAATCAGGAATCATACTGCAGTAGCAGTTACAAAAAGGTAGGTTAAGTTCTAGAAGCCAATGTGGAATTTAATTCTCTCCTCATCCTTCATTCAAATCTTGTAAATGTTTTTGTTAGACCTCAACCTTATCAAAACCATGAAATCAAGGGTTTCATAAAAGAACAGAATAACAAAGATCCTTAGTGTCAACTAACGAATAACGACAATGCATTTCATACTATGATGTTATTCAGGAATACCACGAAGTTATTATTCAGGTATACGATGATGTTATTATTTAGGAATCAGAAGTATTAAAAAAAAAGTTTTGAATTTTTTTAGCATTGTAATTTGGTTATCCAATTATGGCGTTGTTTAAAGGTTCAATTTTTTTTAATCTCCTAAATTTATATGAAATTATAACTTTTATAACTTTTTGTTATTTAAATTGTATTTTTGAATGCAGAAATAGATTTAGCTTGTTGAAAAACTTCTAAAACTTTTGGATTATACAAATTGAATCATTCAAATCTACAGATAGAACAATATCTGGATAGATTTCTGGCAAATATTCCCAAAAAATATGCCTAGAAAATGACAAAAACTTAGCACATTTAGGCTATCTATCCAATTATTGGTGAAATTATAATTTTTCATTATTTGAATTGAAGTTTTGAATGTATATATGGATTTAGTGTCCCTAAAAAAAACTTTAGTCCACCTGGACTATGGAATCTCAACAACTGATATTTACATTTTTACAACAAAAAAAATAAATAGAAATCTTGATTTTTTGGGGCAACTATCACAGGAATTTAATCCACCTGGACTGATCAATCTCAACTATTAATATTTACAATTTTACCAAAAAGAAATATAGGAAAGACAAAAAAAACAAGTCTTGACTTTTTTACTCAATTATCACCTGGATTTGACTATACAATTATTATTGGTAAAATTACAATTTTTATTATTTGAATTACAGTTTTGAATGTACATATGGATTTAGTGTCCCAAAAACCTTTAATCCACCTAAACTGTACAATCTCAACAACTAGTATATGAATTTCATAGATTCTTTAGAATTTTTAAACAATTTATCAACAAAAATGATTAAAAAACCAAATAAATAAATAAATTAATATTTATACTACTTCTTATATTTATAATATTTATAAAAGTTTTAATTTTTTTTAAGCAATTATCATTGTAATTTGGTTATTCAATTATGGATTTGTTTGGATTATAAAGATTTAACCACTCAAATTTGCAAATCCAACAATATCTAGGAAGATCTGGCAAATATCCCGAAAAAATATGTCTAGAAAATGACAAAAACTTAACACATTTAGGCTATCTATCCAATTATTGATGAAATTATAATTTTTCATTATTTGAATTGCAGTTTTGAATGTATATATGGATTTAGTGTCCCTAAAAACCTTTAGTCCACCTGGACTATGCAATCTCAACAATTATTATTTACATTTTCACAAAAAAAAATAGAGTTCTTGACTTTTTTGGGCAACCATCACTGGAATTTAATCCACTTAGACTGAGCAATCTCAACAACTAATATTTACAATTTCACAAAAAAGAAATCTAAGATAAAAAAACAAGTCTTGACTTTTTTGCTCAATTATCACCTAGATTTTGATATCTAATTATTGATAAAATTGCAATTTTTTATTATTTGAATTACAATTTTGAATGTACATATGGATTTAGTGTCCTAAAAACCTTTAATACACCTAAAATGTATAATCTCAACAACTAGTAATTAAAAACTAGTGTTATTCAGAAGTATAAGAAACCCTTAAGGTCAATTTTGTTGGAAACATGCTAATGAATTTCAAGTGGTGTTTTACAATAGTTTTCCACATAAATCACTGTGTCAATTGTGTGATTGATATTCTAGTTTTAATCTTGTTTATTTATATTTAGTTAAAATGCTTTGTTTTCCTTTTACTGCTTAATAAACTCAATAATAAGAACAATGCATTTCATAAGATGATGTGATTCAAAAGCATTAAAAACTACTATTATTCAGAAACATGAAAAACAAGTATTTTATGAATCAATTAACAATGAGTTTTTATGTTAACCATAAGTATACTTAGACATATCAACAAAGAATGTGTTTTTATGTTAACCATAAATATTCTTAGACATATCAACAAGTATATAAAGCATCGACAGTTGCCCATTTTATTAGGAAGTAAGTGTTATAGAATTGGAGTTGTGTAGTTTAAAAACAAAATTAACGTGAGGATAAAGGGAAAATGTTATTTTATGTTTATAATTAATTTTTTTATAATTTGAAAATATTTTATTATAGTTTTATTAATTATTTTATTTTAAGTGAGATCGGAAGAG
>CBVK0101428663.1:0-12268 GCA_900067695.1 Picea abies
CACATTATTTCAACAATAAACAAATGATGAAAAGACTGATTTCAAGCACATGTAAATCTATTTTCCACATTTATTTATCAATCCTTCTAAGTACAATTTCTTTCTCTAATGAAAACAAAAAATGGTTTTTAACTTATCCATTCTATCTAAAAACTAAATTTATAAAGAAAGGGCTTATAGTCTTCTTGGTGGATCCTTGCCAAGAAAGCCACAAGTCCTTAAGTAACTTGCAGACTAAATTCTACTCTACAACCATTATTCTAAAAAGAAAATATTAAACATGGAAACAAACTATGTGATAATTTTAAAAAGTCTTTAATCTATCATCAATTCAGAATAATATAAGCAACAGTGATTTTCAATCTTTATTCAATTCATGAATTCAGTATTTGAAACAACAGAATCTTCCTTCATATTCATCTCGTGTCTAGCCCATTGTCTCCCTTTACATTTAGATCCAAGTATTTTTATAGCTTATGGACACGGATAACTAATCCCAACTCTTTCGCAACTGATCCTATATTCTAATAAATGTTTACAACCGATTGTGAAAAGAAAGAAATCTTCTTATGCTCAAATCATGCTTCTAGAAACTTATTATTTAATATCAAATCTTCATCTCTATGGCACGTAGTGCCTAGAGATGAAGATTATATTGATTTCTTATGAGTCATCAATGAGATTCAAGATGAATGGATCCGAGTTTTCTTGAGCAAGCTGGCAACGCCTGGAGTTATAGAGAACCTTCATACTAAATTAAGCTGCAAAATCTAAGATAATAAGTCACGAATCCTTTAAGAATCATATTTAATCATTAAATAAAAGGAAATTAAAGAATTTTGATCAATGACCATACCTTACTATACTTGCTGGATATTTGGTTATATATGTGAAAATATAGATGAGTTTATGAGGTCAAAGATCAAATGAAGAGGTGAAAGAGTGGATATGGAGGTTGCAAAAAGTGTCAATTTGGCGAGCCAACAATTTTGTTCTAGTTTTCTGTGGAATTTAGGGAGATATGTTTATGTCCGCACTTACTGATTAGTCTGATAACAACCCCCATCTTCCCAGAGTTGAGGTCAATAAATTTGATGGCTTATATCCCACAGGTTGGGTCACTCAAATAGAGCATTACTTTTCTTTGCATGGAATTATTAATGAGTTGGACAAACTTAGTTATGTTGTTCTCTATCTAGATCCTGAATGTTGGCGATGGTGGAAATGTCATAAAAATACATGCGAGGGGTATGTTGCATGGAACGAGTTCTTTGCATAGCTCTATGGATGCTTTGACATTGACACCCACTATCTAGGCCATTTGACCAAGTTGAAACAATCATGCATAGTGGAATACTTTATAACCACCTTTGAGCACTTGACCTTCAGAGTGGAGGGTGTTATCACTGAAATTTCGTCCGCAAATGGTTACAAGAATCCAGCATCGTCAAATAGTTATGAGGTCACCGATGGACCAAAATTACCACAAAAGAATTTCCAAAAGGTCCAAAACTATACAACCAGTGATAAAATTAAAGTGCACAATGACTACATAGGGTGCGCGCGCACATGCGCTATCCAGAAATGTAGGAAAAATGCACATGCGCACGATGCGCGACTGTGGTCGCTAAAAGCCGCGCAGATCTAAGAAAGATGCATTTATGAGATCGGTCGACCTGCCACCCACTTCTGGTTCATCTTCCAAGTTGATTTGACACCCAAATCTCAACTGAATCCGACTGGGTGGCTGGTCAAAGACCTAAAAGTGTCGTAATTAGCCTCTTTTCACACTACAAGTTGGTTGCACAATACCTCAAGGAAGTGCTATAAAACAAGGCCATGGGTGCACTTCATTTTGAAGGAATTCATTAGAAAAGTTATGCTGCTGTTATTCTCTTGAGGAATCCTCTATTCTCATCAAGAGTATACTAGCATCATTACATTGGGCAATCCATCTCACCTCTTGAGTGGATTAGCTTGGGATTCTTTCACCATTTCTTTCCAAAATTGTAAGAAGAGATTATTTGTGAGGGTTCAAGAGCCCTCCCTTGGAGGAAGAAGGGACCCAAAGTCCTCTTTCTTCTTGGTGTTTTCTTTCACTAATACAATCCTTTCCATTAGTGACATGAGTCTTATTGTTTTCATGTTCTTATGTCCTTATGCTCAATAATTTAGTTGTTATTTTATTTCTTAGTTTAACTCTTAGGTTAGTATTTTATATTTCTTTCTCTAACCCTTTTCCTTTACAACTGTCTTGCTTAACTAACCCAACTAAGCTTGTAAGCATCTCTGTTTTTCTCATTTAGGTGACGAAAGAGGCGCAACAAATTGGTGACTCCACTGGGGAAAGGTATCAATTTCCTACCCCATTCGGGTTTTGATTGCTCTTCTTTTGGTTTATTTAACATGTAGGTACCTTAATCGGCCCAAGCCGACCTGCAAAACATCCAATTCAAAGCTGGATTGAAAGAATTCCATCCAGATTTTTCTTCACGGTCGTGTGTCAACTGTGCGCGGGTTCTTTTGGCCTACAGTCGCGCATCATGTGCACTTGCATGAAAACATCAGTGTTGTTCTATGCAGCTGTGCCCAAAAGCTTATTTCGGTCTACACACAGGTGCTTAGTGCGCCTCTGTCTACTCAGAGACCAGTGCACTTGTGCAGAAAAATACACATTGTAAGCTTGTTTGTTATTTGGAGAAGGCCCCTAGCCTTCCTAGAAGTGATTTCATGCATGATTGTAATCTGCACCACACTTAGTTCCCTCTCCATATAAAGGTATTAGTTAAAACACATAGGCATTTAGGGGGTTTAAAATCATTATTTCCTCTTTTTCTTTCATTTTGCCACATGGATGGCTTGCTTTGACTAAAAGTATAAGTTGTAATAATTTATAATCACATATAACTTGCATTGGGACCAGAAGTTGGATAACAATAATTTAATATGCTCTTCTCTCGTGCTTCAAAATGATCTTGAGAATCAGAAAAGGTTGAAATACAACTTCATCTCCCTTAAAAAGATTAAAACCTTTAGGAGAGGACAACAGCCCCCTCGAGACTCATCTTAGTTTATTTTTTCAAACAAATCTTAAGATTGCAATAGGCCCATACATGCCCACATGCTGCAAAGATGGGATAGTGTTGAAATTTTATTTCTTAGATTAAATCACTAGGGAAGTTTAAAGGTTTTGTAATGGGCCCATACATGCCCACATGATCAAAATCTAGGATAGTTTCAAAATCTTTCTTAGATTAAATCACAAATAGGGAGTTTAAAGGAATAGTAACGGACCCACATGTCCACATGACAACTTCCTAGGAACTTTTGAATTACGCAAGGTGGTACCAAAGGGATTTAGTTAATTAGGTAATCAACACTTGTAAGGACCAAGTGAAGTCCACATGTAGCAAGGTGACACCTAATTCATGAAAACATTGGCACACTTTCACTCATTCACACACAAAAGTCACTTATCACTCACATAGTTTTCATCTCGAAATGTGGAGGTCAAAGTAAGTTTCCTCAAAAGGGATTCCAAAACACCCCACCCTCTTCTTGACGAAACCATTCACTCCCATTTAATTTCAACGAGATTGGCTCACACCCCCAATCTCTCAAACAACCACATCTAAATTTTTTCTAAAAACTCACTAAGTTTTCCTCCACAGGAGGTGCCAAAAGAAATTTTTTAGTCTAGGTAGGATTTCGGGGATAGGCATCCAAATAAATCCCCATTATCTAGTTCTCACATTTTTCAAAACAATAGAAGTTTTCAAATAGGGAACCTTAAATCCTCCAAATCAAGTGTTCCTAACACCATAAGGCAGGGAGATACCCATGAAGGGTTGAACGCTTAGGTTCGGTTTTTCTATGCATACCCCCTTGAGGCACCCACCTCTTGGTAGGGATCTAGCCTGTGACCCATTTCTTAGGCCGAAAATCTAAATGCCACACTTTTCCCGAGGTACCTAGTGACCAAATTTTAGGACATCTACCCAGGTGGCAATTGTGGGTTGCAATTGCACCTTGATCGGATTTTTTGTGGCTATTGGGAAATATTTCCATCTCTTTTGGGATATGCCCCCTTTACCCCTCATTATAGCTGATTACTTCATCCTTCACTAGTTTCTCTTCCAGTGACTTCAGACCCCACTGTTGAGTACTATTGGAAGGTCCAATGCTATTTGAGAGGAAGGATGTTACGTCTTTTAGGACACGAGCATTTGTTTTCTTTGAACCCCCACGTGGACAAAACCCACTTATCCACATATATGCTTCTTTTTCAAAAATATTGTATGTATGATGCACTTCTGATTACATTTGATTTAGATATATATATCATGTAAAGTTCAAACCATTACAACAAAAGGCTCTTGTTTATTTTTCTCTCACCACCATCTGCACACATCCACTCAGCTAGTCGGAAATCATTGGGGACCCATAAAACCCTCGTCATTCCAGACGCTTGCTAAATCTCCCTCCTATTTTAGGGGGAATTACTAGTCTTTCCAACTCATTAGCTCCACCTTCTCACACTCCTGTGAGTGCTACTATCTTAGGATCAACTTTTCTTGGTTCCACCTTACTTGGGTCCACTTCCCAAGGTCCATCGTCCACTCACTCTCCTTTACCCGGAAGCAGGGGGGAAACTTCCTCTCAAGGGGGAAGTACCAACCCACCTATTCCCCCTCAAGGGTCAGGTTCACAAAACACCCACACCATGGCTGGATATAATCCTCCACTGACACTCCAAATGCCATATTTGGCCTCTCTCAACATACCCGATTTAAGCAAACTCACAAATGATCCTATATTGCATGACCCCACATGGCCTGCAATGCCTACCAAACTACCTTTAGACGTCCCCAAGTTTGAAGGAAAGGTCGGGGATGACCCTGCCAACCATGTCATGACTTTCCACCTATGGTGCTCTTCCAATAACATTATGGATGATTCTGTACAACTACGATTATTTCAATGCAAACTCACTAGCCCATCAACCAAATGGTATATAGATGAAAAATCGGGGTCCCATGTGACTTTCGAGTCCTTGGCCAAATCATTTTTGACCTTCTTCCAATTACCAATCCGCCATGACAATGGTCTCGAACTACTCTCTAATTTCAAACAAACCTCAGCCACCCATATCGTTGATCACATTCATGAGTGGCGTCGACGACGTAGTTTGTGCAAAGCAGAAACCACCAAACAACAATGTTTTGACTAGTTTCTTAGATCACTTGTCTCTCTCCTCGGTAAAGATGTAGCTTCCACCTTCCCTCAATCAGAAGAAGAATCCATCAGTAAGGCTCAACAATATGACCTCATATATTCACAATCAGGATACTTATACACAGTACTCCCTGAACTCCCAAAACCTGTACCATTCGGCCAAGACAAACCTGGGATGTCTCATTCAACAGACAAATTGATTGGTAATACCACATACCACAATCCACAACCACCAATGTATGGCACACCTCAATATCCATTGGCATATGAGGGAACCTCTTACTACCCTCCCCCTTATCAACAACCATACCCTGTTGCTCTTCCCCCACCCATCAGTGGGCCACCACCGGCACCTCCAATACACCCACCAATCCCAACAAGTTCTAGTACCCCCTCTACCTCAGCTTATACTCTAAGTACTAGCGAAAGCGCAATGCCTTCCTATGTAACTTATGGATCATTACCCCCACAGAAACTGTACTTTCCATTTCCTGGTTCTCCAAATCCTATGGCTCCCCCACACCCTCACGCTGGGGTGAATTTTTTTCAACCCTCTCCCCTTCAACAATATCAAAATTTTGAAAAGATGAATACGGAAAATCCGACCTATCAGTCGAATAATGCCAAAAAGAAAGGAAAAAAAAGGAACAATAACAACCCAAGTCAAGGAGGGAATCACCCCCAATAGAACCAACCAACTGGGGGCAACCAGAATCAAGGGAATCAGAACCCCTAGGGGGGAAATAACAATAGGCATCAAGGGAGAAATAAAAATACTCTTAAAACCAACTTCCCTTGTTCCCTTTGCGGTGAGTTCAGTCATTATACTCATCATTGCCCCCAAATTGCTGATTTTAAATGGATGAAAGACTTAGGAAGTATACCACACTCTCCAGCACCACCTGCCCCTCAACAGGCCCCATAAAAATATGTGAAACAACCACCCCCAGACGTGTTGCAGAATCCCATTCCACACCAGGGTGTGATGAACACCCAACAGGACACACAACCTACCCCACCACAGTTGGGACAGTATCTCAACCCAAAAAATCCTGCAGATCGTACTATCCTCCTTACCAGTGAGAAATAAATCCTTCTGCAAACATGTATTCATCAATACCGTACACCCATTGAGTCTCCTCCCATTCCCCCATAAACAATCCCAACACCAACAGGACCCCCATTGGAAATTCCTCGCCCTAACTCCGAAACACCTCTTTGCATCCCTCGCATACCATTGCGTAAGAATGTCCACACCCCCCAGGCTAGGGAGGCTCATAATTATAGTTTGGTAGATGACTTAGCACAATCCCCAGCTGCCATGTTAGTCTTAGAAGTCCTTCAAACTTGTCCCACTCAGTGGAAATCATTACTTTCCACCCTGGGGGTAGTCGACCCCGCAAATACTCAACTCATCACATTTGATCTCAACAGCGGAGAACCTCGCCTCCCCGCTCAAATTATTTTTCAAATCCCAGTGAAGATTTGGAACATTACCATTCATCAGTGCATCATCGATGAAGGTGCATCCACATGCATCATGTCCAAGTCTGTATGGTAGAAACTTGGTTCCCAAGAACTCATACCCTTTGCCATTACCTTAAGAGCTTACGACGGACGACCATGCTCTCCTGAAGGGCTCTTCCAAAATGTGCCTGTCAAACTCGGGGGCAATACCATTCTCATTGACATTGAAGTTATCGATGCCCCACTCGATTATAATATCCTATTCGGCCGGAGCTACATGTATGCTATGAAGGTAGTTTCCTCTTCTATCTTTCGAACCATGATGTTCCCCCATAACAGGAAGATCATTACCATTGACCAAGTCTCACACTATGAGCCTAACCCTTCTACCAACATCGATAACATTCTCCCTCTCATCCACACTAATTCTGAGGCATACCTACTCATCGAAATGGGGCCTAGAATTTTCAAAGACCCATCATTGTTAAGAACGTACCATGGTGCACCACCACTCCTTCATCCTTCCAATCAAGTATGCACCGTATCGTCCAATGGAACTGACATAGAGGACACCCCTCCTCCTAGGAAGGATTATATCATATCTAACATCCCACTAGTCGCAGCGCTCCCCCCTCATGAGCCTCCTACGAACTCGTCGACTCCATGAGTCCACGATTTCACCTCTCCCCAAGGCCATATCCCGGTTTGGGAGACAGTTCCCTAGGACATTACTCAAATCCCCTTCTTTTACCCTCCACCAGGCGTACAATCTTTTCAAGTAGCCACGACGCTTACTTTCCCTAATATGGTTTTGGAAATTCCAGTTTGGTATTTACATCCACCAGAGATGGTTCCTCAACTGTCCCTTCCACCCCAAACAGAAGGAATCCCAATGACAATTCCCATACTAACTCCCACCATACCCCCTACACCCCCACTCACTACCCCCCCTTCCACAACTGAGGGCAAGTAGAAGAAAAAGGAGCCCACATCTTCACTTCCAACATGCATCCAACCTCCTTGCACGTTATGTGAGAAAGATGGACACCCAACCAACAAATTCCCATCTCTACCTGAGTTACGTAACCTCATTCTCCTCAAACCAACCCCATCACCACTTTCCACTGTAGCAAGTACTGTCGCTACTTCCCCTAACTCAAGTAGAAAAGGGCTACGAACCAATTTCGCTTGCACCATATGTTCAGAATATGGCCATTATACACACCATTTCCCAACACTCCCTCACTTCTGGCAGACATTAGCCGCAGTATGCCAAAGCTTCCAGCAAGAATCCTGCCACCTACATCAAGACAATCCCCGAGCCATTTTTTATCCCTAGCCCTCAGGGTGCCATTTTTTCATACTCGTCCAGGTACACATGCTCATGCTCAAAATTATCAAATAAATGCTTGTATGTTTGATTCTCTTCAAATATTGTTCACATCGGGTATTTTGTTTTTAATGTGTGCAGGTACTTGGTCATCATACATCAACGCCACCCCTTCAAGTATATAATCAACACTAGCATGTAATCATTCCCTCTGAATCTCAATTGCATCTCCAGTCACACCCTCTGACATTTTCCTTTAGGATCCCCATCTCTGGCTCTGCAGTACCGATACCTCCATTGCATTTTGGGTACTATCACCTGATAACACTCTTCCCCACATGATTTGTCCCATTCATAGAACCCTTTGGCACTTTGACACTCATGTTGTTTTTCAAACCCTTTAGGGATGGGAGTCTCGATAGTCTTACATCCTGTCGTGAATTATCCACATACTCCTTCTCCTCATTTTGCTAACTTTCCCAATGGACTCCCAGGTTATCTCTTCAAGGTTCTATTTTGACTTCACCTCTGTAGTATCATTTAGTCTTCCATTTCATCCACAATCAGTCCTCCCGCCCCCCATCATTTAGTCTTCCATTTCATCCACAATCGGTCCTCCCGCCCCCCCACCCCCCTGCAAATTTCCCTGCATACCCTCTACCTCATACAAAAACCCACCCATGGGGCCCCCACCCTCCACCAGTTCCCCAAAACACATTGCGCCCTCACCTACTCAACCATATTGTAAAAATTGTACACTCATCCCACATTATTCTTTATAAATTGTAAAAAGCCTTTGTTTTCAACATTTACATATCTTTTTGTCATCACCTTTGGTGACCTTCTTCCCTTTTTTTGGAGAATGCAACCCATGTCTCCCTTGGTTGGGGCACTCCTTATCATCTACTCCTATTGACATCATCCATATACTCTGAGTATACCACCAACCACTTACCTGTGCTCTCTGAGTTTGTCCACTTTGTCCCACCTCTGGCACAACTTATCCCATGTCTGTCCCACCTCTGGCACAACTTATCCCATGTCTTGTTGTCTCCCTGACACTTGACCTAGTTGAACGGTTGCGACCACTTATACTTCACATATCCCCCAACCAAGGGCAGTCTTGAGTCTTTGTATATCTTGATTTCATCCATGTACCTCCTCAATTCCTAACCTCCCCTAGTAAATTTCATGAAGCCCTTTGCTTCTTGGAGTCACGTACCCCTTTTGTCGACATCAACACAGTTTTCCAGAAGGGCGACAATATCTTGACTCTCATTACCTTTCCAATGATTCCAGAAGGGCGACAATATCTTGACTCTCATTACCTTTCCAATGAGAGGTCTCATACGAAACAGGGAGAACCACAATTTCTCCCTGCTGTCGTTGACCCCCGTAACATTCAATTTCAACACTTTCTCATGTTACGGTGGGTCTTACTTTGCGACTATTGCAGTTATTTCTTATATTTTTCGAATACCTCTAAACTTGGTTGGGCTATCAATGCCTACAAAATCCGTGACATTTCTTATAGATATCATTGCCTATTGTTTAGATTATGTTCCTCCGTAGAATTGTCTTCTGCCTTTATCACTACCACCCCCG
Source organism: Picea abies (assembly GCA_900067695.1). Taxonomy (NCBI): domain Eukaryota; kingdom Viridiplantae; phylum Streptophyta; class Pinopsida; order Pinales; family Pinaceae; genus Picea; species Picea abies. The sequence continues at coordinate 9,638 of CBVK0101428663.1, forward strand.
AGGGTGCTGCAGTTGTCTACATCAACACACCATTCCTTTTTGAGTTACATGACATGAGCATGGGGCATGCCCGCCTCATTTGTACACAATTTATTTTTACACACCTTATGGAAGATTGGGTCCTACAGGTTCCCTTCTCTCTCCAATGGGGAACTCTTGATACTCTCATTATTTCTCTCTCTTACAATGACACTCTCAGTAGAAGAAACATTGATGAATTTTGGCTATACGTATGCTCCTAACCTCATCCATTAGGGGGCATCTGTTATCACTGAAATTTCGTCCGCAAATGGTTACAAGAATCCAGCATCGTCAAACAGTTATGAGGTCACCCATGGACCAAAATTACCACAAAATCATTTCCAAAATGTCCAAAACTATACAACTAGTGATAAAATTAAAGTGCGGAATGACTACATAGGGCGCACGCGCACATGCACTATCCAGAAACGAATGAAAAGTGCACATGCGCACGATGCGTGAATGTGGTCGCTAAAACCCGAGCACATACAATAACGATGCATTTATGATATTGGTCAGCCTCCCACCCACTTCTGGTTCAGCTTCCAAGTTGATTTGACACCCAAATCTCGAATGAATCCGACAAGGTGGCTGGTCAAAGACCTAAAAATGCCCTAATTAGCCTCTTTTCACACTACAAGTTGGTTGCACAATACCTAAAAGAGGTGCTATAAAACAAGGCCATGGGTGCACTTCATTTTGAAGGAATTCATTAGCAAATTTATGCTACTGCTATTCTCTTGAGGAATCCTCTATTCTCATCAAGAGTATACTAGCATCATTACATTGGGCAATCCATCTCACTTCTTGAGTGGATTAGCTTGGGACTCTTTCACCATTTCTTTCCAAAATTGTAAGAAGAGCTTATTTGTGGGGGTTCAAGAGCCGTCCCTTGGAGGAAGAAGGGACCCAAAGTCCTCTTTATTCTTGGTGTTTTCTTTCACTAATACAATCCTTTCCATTGGTGACATGGATCTTATTTTTTTCATGTTCTTATATCCTTATGCTCAATAGTTTAGTTGTTATTTTATTTCTTAGTTTAACTCTTAGCTTAGTCTTTTATATTTCTTTCTCTAACCCTTTTCCTTTACAACTGTCTTGCTTAGCTAACCCAACTAAGCTTGTAATCACCTCTGTTTTGCTCATTTAGGTGACGAAAGAGGCGCAACAGAGGGCATGATATATGCCTTCTTCTAGAAATGATTTATTAGTGGCCTAAAGGATGGAATCCGATCCCAGGTCCTCATAGATATCCCTCAGACTTTGTTGGAAGATACTAAGTGTGCCAAAGAATCACAACACGTTACTTTTTCCCAGAACAAAAAATCCTCTTTTATTCCTCTCCCTTGACCCACCAATCCTCTCCCTCCTTCCCCTCCTCTCAAGGTACAAAAATTAACTTAGGAAGAAATGGTTGAACACCAACTCAAGGGTATTTGCTATAATTGTGATGAAAAATATTTTCCCGAGCACAATCATAAGGAACCAATGATTTTTATGGCCATTTTAGAGGATGTTGCTAACAAGGAAGCCAAATTTTCCCATGTTGAATAGCTACCCCTTCCATATGCTGCTACTTCTCTTGTTGACCCACTAGAAGTTGAACTACTAATTTCACTGCATGCCCTCATGATCCGGGATCTTTTCATTGAAGTGACTTATAAAGAATTGTATTAAATGAGCATAATTTAAAGTGCACCATAAAGAAGGAAAAGATCAATAATGAAGAGACATAAGCATCAAATATGAGCACAAAAAATCGATAACAAAGTTTGTCCCTAGTGGACTATGTCTCTAGGTCTTGCTCTCAAATGGGTAGGCATTTTTGTTAACTCAGCAAAATAATTTGGCAAAATACATAAGTATACCTCATTCTGGAATTAAGCTACAAAAGTTTTGCTTAGATTAGAAAAAAAAACACCATTGAATTTGTGGCGTCGAATTACCCAGAAATGACTGTCTCCATGGCTCAATCCGACTCTGGCACTCCTAGGCCCTTGAGAAATATTGTCTCAGTTTATGTGCCTACAACCTGTAATTAATTCCCTACACTTTGTCTCAAAAATCGTGCCTGGTTGTACCATCAAGCGCCCTCCTCCATCCTTGGGTAAACTTCAACATTTAAATTAAATGCTAGGTAGATTAACCAACATAGCTCGTTGGCCTAATGGTTAGTGGAGGCTATTGTAAGGCATTTGGATAGGGGGAGGTCCCTATTGGTTATGTGTTATATTCTTTTCATGTGTGTGTGTGTGGGCGCGTCAGATTCGACAACTGCATCTGACGATCCATCTAGTAGTGATTTATGTGTCATGTGCATTGGGCGCTTCCTAGGGGGGTCCCAGGGGGGGGGGAAGGTATGACCCCCTGGGGGGGGGGGAAGGTATGACCCCCTGGTTACATACAACATTTGGGGCAGTGCCCCGAATTTTGTTTTTTGGCAGATTTTGCTATTTTTAGTGAATTTTTCTATTTTTAGAGGTTTTCCAAATTAATCCCGTATTAAGGGATTAGGGTTTTGGTATATATTGTATGGTGAATGGTGAAATTGTATATAATTGTATGGTGAATGGTGAAATTCGATATAATGAATATAAGTGAGATCGGAAG
>CBVK0101428665.1:0-11355 GCA_900067695.1 Picea abies
GCCCCCAAGGTTTATAATGATCACAACCTCCTAGAACTGTAGGGGAATGGGCAGTAAAAAGAAGGAAGAAGCGTTAAAAGATATTCTCAAAATCTCGAAAGCAAGTTTCCTATTGCTCCAGGAGACTAAAATGAGCCAGCAAGATGCGCTCAAAACCCTATCTAATGTTTGGAAAGGAAGCCTCGGAGTTGCCGAAAATGCCAGGGGGGCCTCAGGAGGGCTCTGCACAATGTGGGACGCCTCCAAAATAGACATGCTCAGCTCTGACATCCACATGCATTGGATTCACACCAGATTTCTCCACAAAGACACGGGCTGCCAGGTAAGCATCTTTAATATTTATGCTCCACAACTATTGGGGAAAAAAAAACACTGTTGGGAGTCCTTACAAGACTACCTCCAGCAAAAAAATCTCTTCAATATCATCCTCGGAGGAGACCTAAATGTAACTCTAGCCTAGGACGAGAAGAGAGGCGGATTGATAGTGAGAGACCCGACCAGAGAATGGGTAGAGGACTTAGCCTCTGCATGGGACCTTCTTGACATTAAACCAGCCAAAGGTCGCTACACGTGGACCAATAAGAGAATTGGACCTGGGCACATCGCTGCCAGACTAGACAGATTCCTCGTACAAAGCTCCCTCCTGCTGCCAGGACTCGAAGCAAAGGCATAAATTCTGCCCCATAGCGCTTCTGATCACAAACCGATACTGTTAGAAATAAAAAAAGACCAAGTCAGAGGGCCCATCCCCTTTAGATTTATCCCAAACTGTTTAAATGATAAAGAGTTCACAGAGCTAGTGACAAAAGTATGGGCCACCACAGTTCAAGGCTCAACATCCTACGTGTGGGAGGAAAAAATTAAAAGGATGAAATTCGCTCTGAAGTCATGGGCCAAGAGTCAAGCGAGCCCAATAGCAATGTGCCTAGCAGCCCAAAGCCATCTCGAGGCTCATCAGCTGGTAATGGAACAGAAGGAGATCACCCCGGAACTATTGCAGCAGGAGGACAACTTTCAAAGGCAATGGCACCAAGCCTGCAGAACGGAGGAAAAATATTGGAGGCAGAATTCGAGAAGCTTATGGCTGAAAGAAGGAGATCGCAATACAGCCTACTTTCATAAACAAGTGGAAGCAAGGAAACAATATAAGTCAGTGACGGAAGTTCAGGTCCAGAACAAAACAATTGCAGATCCAAATGGCATCAAACAAGCAACTTATGAAGCCTTTGAGAAGCTATACACAGACCTAAAGGACGTGGCTTTGGACCAGCAAGGATACCCCTTCACGGTTATTCCAAAGCTAATAACTAAAGACATAAACAACAAGTTGAGAAGAGAGGTTTCGCAGCAGGAAATAAAGGAGGCCCTTGATCAGATGAGCCTAGATAAAGCACCGGGACCGGATGGGTTCACTGCCAGATTCTATCAGCAGTGCCAGGAAATCATTAAAAAGGATCTAACCAAAATGATCCAGAAGTCACAACAAGCCAACAAGCTGGGAGGAAGCACCAACTCTTCCTTTCTGGCACTTATCCCGAAAGAAAAAGGAGCGATTTCCTTCAACAGGTTCAGACCAATCTCCTTATGCAATACAAGTTATAAAATCATTGCCAAAGTAATAACCAACCGCCTCAAGGCAGCTCTCCCACTCATCGTTCCTGAAAATCAAGGCGGATTTGTCCAAGGTAGGCACATTGCCGACAACATCATCCTGGTTCAAGAAGCGATTCATTCCAGCGTCTTAAGGAAAGAAAAAAGTATGGTCATTAAACTAGATCTAGATAATGCTTTTGATAGAGTCAGACATGAATTTCTATTTGAAGTTATGAGGAAGTTTGGATTCAATTTACATTTTATAAGCTGGATAAAAGCCTGCATTGGATCTCCTTGGATCGCCCCCCTGGTGAATGGGAAGGTAATTGCATTTTTCAAGGCCTCCAGGGGTCTAAGGCAAGGCTTCCCTTTGTCGCCATTGCTCTACGCAATTCAAGCTTCAGTTCTCAGCTATCAATTGGAAAATTCCCAAATTAATAACGATCTACATGGTCTAAGAATAGCACAAAGGGTGAAAGACATCAACCATGCACAATTTGCGGATGATACCCTGCTGCTGGGAGGAGCAAGCCCAATCATAGCAAAAAAAATTCAAGGAAGATCTGGACGCCTATGCAGTAGCCTTTGGCAGCAAAATAAATCAGACTAAAAGTAACATTTATGGCTGGAATATCACCCCAAATGAAATGCTGAGAATAACACGAGTTCTCGGGATGGAGGGGCACACAAACTGGGAGGCCTTTAAGTACCTGGGAGTTCCAATCTTTAAGTCTGCCCCAAGAGCTTCTCACTGGAGCCATCTTGCAGAAAAACTCAAGAATAAATTCACTTCTTGGGGGGCCAACTGGCTGAACTTAGCAGGGAAGACAGTCCTGATAAAGGCTGTAGTCTCTAGTCTCCCCATCTATCAATGCTCGCTACTGTTAGCACCAACCAAAGTCATCCAAAAAATCGATGCTTTTCAGAGACGATTCTTGTGGGAAGGAGGAAGGTAGGAAAATAAAAAGTTGCACCTGATTAGCTAGGAAAAAACCACAAAAACCTTCATAGAAGGAGGTCTCAATTTTAAAAATACAAGGATCCAAAATATGGCCTTAGGAGCAAAGCTTCTCTGGAAAATGATCACTGGAAAAACCACTTGGAGTAAGCGCGCTCTCTGGAGGAAATACTTTCGAGGGTCTCGGGATAGAAGTTTAGAACTCCCTTGTAAGGAGTTGAAAAGCTCCCCTATCTTCTCACTATGCAAAAAGGCGCTCCCTCACTTCACCCCTCATCTAACCTGGGTGCTGAAAAATGGTAGGAAAATAAGAATCTGGACAGACTCAATAATGGGCGACCCACCACTAGATCAGCGCCAGGAAATACAAGGCCTCAAAAGCTGGATGGACAGTCAAAACATCTTAACACTCTCAGACATTTCAGTATGGGGAGAAGAAAGGCCCCACCTCTGGCAAGGGAGGGCTGTCCCAAACAGACCAGCTATACTAGACAGTCAATGGGATGCTTTTAAGAAGTGTCTTCAAGGGAAATCCCCCCTAAAAAAGATAGGTAAAGATGAAAGAGGATGGGGCAGGAGCGCTCGGGCTTACACCACAGTAGAGGGTTACCATCTCTTCAACTCCATCCCCACTGCTATGCCAAATCCAGCTCTTTGGAAAGCAATCTGGAATCTTCGTTCCCTCCCAAAAATTGACCTCTTCATTTGGACCCTGGCGCACAAGAGTATCCTAATAGGGGAGAACCTCAGACGAAGGGGCTGGGAAGGACCCTTTAGATTCCCTCTCTGCCTCCATGAGGAAGAAACAACTGACCATCTTCTCCTAAATTGCAGCTATTCAAAAGAAGTCTGGATGAAGGTTAGAGGATCCCAACCAAAAACCAATTTCCCAACTGATGTAATAGGTCTACTCCTCCAATGGGAATCCTTGTTCCCCTTTTCTGACAAGAAAAGAAACCAAACTCTCTTGATATGGGGATTACTACCAAAATTTGTCCTATGGAATCTCTGGTTAGAGAGGAATCACAAAATCTTCAAAGAAAGTCAATTGAGTGAAGTCAGAATTGCCACTAAAATTCAAGATATGCTGGGGGAATCAGCTGCTCACCTTTGCTCCACAGTAAAGCTACACAAGTTGGACGAAGAACAGGGGATTTGGATAGCCCAGTTCAATATACCAGGATTAGAAAGCAAAAAGAGAAGAGATCCAATCCAAGAAAGCTGGGAGATCAGAAAAAGTGGGAATGAATTTGCAAAATGGAAAAGTAATATTAAAACGCCTATCCTTTTCTTTGATGGGGCCTCAAAAGGAAACCCAGGCCAGGTTGGAGGAGGGGGAATCATCAAAAATCCTAAAGCGGACATAATAACGCAATATGCTATTGGACTCGGTATAGAGTCCAATAACAGAGCTGAGGCATTGGCTCTCTGGCAAGGTCTGCACCAGGGAATTAAACTCAGAACCCAGGACTTGACAATCATAGGCGATTCCAGAATAATAATACAGGCCATGATCAAACACTCCACAACTCAAAGCACTAATCTCAACAATCTCCTTGATAAAATTCGCCTCCTCTTAAGGAATTTGAACTCCTATCAATTCTTCCATGTGTTAAGGGACCACAACCGAATGGCTGATAAGGAAGCCAACAAAGGCATGTTATTGGAGGCTGGGGTGCTGTCAGTAAATGGAATCATGAATAATGTGGAGATCCCATGAACCCATGTTTCCCTCTTGCACTCTTCCAATTGCTAGATCATGAACCAATCCCTTAGAGTTTGGGGAGAAGGAAATGAACGGAGAGCCCCCGTCAGAAATTACAAATGTCTAAAATTTTCTAGAAAGGATTCCAAAGTGAAGGAGAAGTAACATATGTTGAAACAAAGTTGTATCAGGCTGAAACACAGGGCTGTAACTCACGCTGAAACACAGTGCTGGAACAGATGCTGAAACACAGTGCTGGAACAACTGCTCAGTGCTGGAACAGATGCTGAAACACAGTGCTATAACAGAGCTGGAACACAGATGATGAAACACAGATGCTGGAAAAAAGATGCTGGAACACAAATGCTGGAACACAGATGATGGAACACAGATGCTGGAACACAGATGCTGAAACACAGTGCTGAAACAGAGCTAGAACAGAAGCTGAAACACAGTGCTGTAACAGAGCTGGAACACAGTGCTGAAACAGAGCTGAAACACAGATGCTGAAACACAGTTGCTGGAACACAGATGCTGGAACATAGATGATGGAACATAGATGCTGGAACACAGATGCTGGAACACAGATGCTGAAACACAGTGCTGAAACAGAGCTGGAACAGAAGCTGAAACACAGTGCTGTAACATAGCTGGAACACACTGCTGAAACAGAGCTGAAACACAGATGCTGGAACATAGATGCTGGAACAAAGATGCTGGAACACAGATGCTGAAACACAGTGCTGAAACAGAGCTGGAACTTATGCTGAAACACAGTACTGTAACAGCTGAAGTAGTGCAGTTACATATGATGAAACATAGTGCTGGAACAGTTGCTGAAACACAGTTGTTACATATGCTGAAACACAGCACTGGAACATATGCTGAAACATAGTGCTGGAAATTATGCTGAAACAGAGTTGGATCTTATGCTGAAACAGGGTTGCATCATATTTTGTATTTTGATCTGTAGGCCCGAAGAAACTCGGGGCAATTTGTAACTGAATCTGTGGCTTTGCCACCCCTCTAATATAAACTATAACCGTTTTCGTAAAAAAAAAGATAATAATTCATTGATATAACACTTGGATTATATGGTTAAAAATGATTAAATTGCTCTATTACTAATTCACCCCCCCTCTCAGTAATCCAACAATTGGTATCAGAGCAGGTTCCTTCAGAAATCAGTTTAACCACTGAAAGGTAGATCATGGAGAGTACCAACTCATATAAAAATGGAATACCACAGTTTAATGGACAAAAGTATGCTTTTTGGAGCATAAGGATGATGACATATATATAGGCACAGGGATTTCAAGTTTGGCAATCAATTGTAGATGGATACACAACACCAACAGTTCCACCAACAAATGAAAAAGTAGTAAAACTTGGTGATAATAATTCGAAAGCCACAAATGCACTTTTGAATGGTCTCAGTGATACGATATTCACCAAACTTGCACACTGTAAATACGCTAAAGAGATTTGGAACAAGCTTCAAAATATTTATGAAGGAGATACAAAAGTCAAAGAAACAAAGATTCATACTTACAGAGGTTAGTTCGAACAACTAAAAATGAAGGAAGATGAAGATATCATAGCCTACTTCTTACGAGTCGATGAAATAATGAATGAAATCATAGGATTGGGAGAAGAAATTGAAGAGCCTGTAATTGTTCAAAAGATACTAAGATCTCTTCCTATGAGATTCAACCCTAAGATATCAACACTAGAAGAAATGTCAGATTTGGACTCAATAAGCATGGATGAACTGCATGGAATATTCACATCATATGAAATGAGAACTGAGTAGGAAAATCCAGATGTAAAAGAAGCAGCCTTCAAGGCATCCAAAATATCAAAGAAAAAAAAAGGAACAAGAAGAATATAGCAGCAGTAGTGACGTCTTGGAAGATGATGAAGAAGTGGCCAATTTCGTCAAAAGACTAAAGAAGGGAACCAACGGTAGGTATAGAGGTAAGATCCCTTTAATTTGTTTTAATTGTGATGGTATTGGTCATTTTGCTAACAAATGTCCTCATAAAAAAAAGAGAAATTATGAAGGTTACTCAAAAGGAAAACACACATATAAAGGCAAAAGAACTACAAAGAAAGTTTTCAAGAAAATATTATACACCAAAGAAGACATCTCATCATCAAATGAAGATGAAGTTAGTGACAATGAGATAGGAAGAGTTCTATTCATGGCAGTAAAAGACTCTGACAAAGAAGACTCTGAAGAAGAATATGAAGAAGCCTAAGAAGAATGTGAAGAAGTCAAAGAATAAATTGAAGAGGCAGAATTTGACTATCGAGAAGAATTAATGTGTGCCATAGAAGTTATTAGAAGAGAAAACAAGAAAAACAAGAAACTACAAGAAGAACTAGACAAGAAAAAAGACACTCAAGAACTAGAACAAATGATCACAAAATTGAAGGTTCAAATAGAACAAGATAAAAGAATTGAATAAGAACTCAAAGAACAACTAGAAGAAAAAGACAAGATCGTTAGAAACTTGGAAGCATAGGTTTTCACACTAAGAAAGGATATTCAAAAGAAAAATATGCAGAATAGCTGAAAAGTTCTGGATGACATTATCAACAGTCAAAAATCTCATCTTGAAAAGTCCGGACTTGGATACAATTAGACAGAAAAGGGATAAAGCTCCAAAACAACAGAGAAAAAAACAAATCCAAAGAGCTATGTAGAAACAATCAAAGAGGATAGGAGTATATACAAGGAATATTACAGGGACACTCCTCCACCAAGAAGATTCAAATTTCAGAATCAACAATAGAGAGATAGGCCTCAAGAAGAAGAAGAATTCATAAGAGAACCTCCTTTCAGAAGATATTCAATTCCCAGGTATCAAACTATATTTTTTGGTTTATGTTATGCATGTAATAATTTTGGACATAAAGTTGTGAATTGCATAGATAACAACAAGAATAGTAACAACTTTGAGATTTATACACAAAGGGATTATTCAAGGAGACCTAGTGACACACAAAGAAGAAGTTACAACAGGTTTGAATGTTTGAGCACTGAAGTGGAATGATACAAATGTAACAATTTTGGACACATGGCCAAGGATTGTAGAATGACAGTCCCTCTTAAAGAACCTCAATGGAATAACAACAGTCACAGATAAGAACCTCAGAAAGAAACATGGATAAGAAAGCAACATCATTATAACAATGAAGAATGCACAACCACTCTACAAGCTAAGCAGAAGAAACACGGTTGGTATGTTGACAGTGGATGTTCAAAACACATGACAGGTGATAAAGACAAATTTCTTACATTACAAAAAGAAAAAAATGGATCAGTCTCCTTCGGAAATGATAATTCATCCAAAATCATTCGAGAAGGCACAGTCCGAATTGGGAACAAGAATGAAAAGGCACAAAATGTTCTACTGGTAGAAGATATGAAACATAATATTCTAAGTGTGAGTAAAATGTGTGACCAAGGTCATAAACTTACTTTTGATTCAGAAAAGTGTAAGATAAAAAAAGAAGGTTCAGGGAAATTGGTTGGTACAGCTGCAAGAACTCCAAACAACATATATGTGTTAAGTGAAATTGGAAATGAAAAGTGTTGTCTAGGAAAGGAAGATGAAAGTTGGCTATGGCATAGAATAATGGGTCACATTCATTTTGATAACCTTGTCAAAGTCAACAAAAGAGAAGCAGTCAGAGAAATGCCCCATATCATGAAACCAACCAACACTTTATGTAAGCATTGTCAACAAGGAAAGCAAACAAAGACCAGGTTCAAATCAAAGGAATATTCAACAAAAAGACCACTAGAAATTGTGCACACTGATATAGTTGGACCAACTACAACAAAGGGCTTAAAAGGTGAAAAATACTTTATGTTATTATTTGATGATTATACAAGAACGATTGAAGTTTTCTTTCTCAAGAACAAGTCAGAAGCTTTTGAAAACTTCAAGATCTACAAGCAAATGGTTGAAAATGAGATGGATTCAAGAATCAAATGTTTGAGATCTGATAATGGAGGAGAGTTCACTTCAAAGAAATTTATAGAATACTGTAGCAGTCATGGAATAAAAAGACAATTCTCCATTGCTAGGACACCTCAACATAATGGAGTTGTTGAAAGAAAGAATGGGACAGTACAAAAAATGGCTCGAACAATGTTAATGGATTCCAAATTGACAGATATATTTTGGACATAGGTAGTGCATACAATAGTTCACATTCAAAATAGAGTAATGCTCAGAAAAAAACACTGATAAAACTCCCTACGAGCTATGGAAATGAAGACTAGCAAATGTGAAGCACTTCACAGTTTTTGGAAGCAAATGATACATCAAAAGAGAATATGGCAGAATGGGAAAGTTTGACTCTCTTGTGGACAAATGAATACTTGTTGGTTACTCAAGTACAAGGAAATCATACACGTGTTACAATCTAATATTGAAAAAAGTTGTGGAAAGCATCAACGTAACAATTGATGAAACAGGTAGACCAGAATCAAAGGAAGAAGAAAACAAATCAATGGAACAACTTTTCGAAGAAGAAGATGAAAAAGAAGTAGAAGAGGAAGATGAAGATGAAGATAATCCGACAGAAGTAGAAGAACAAGTTCATAAAGTATCTCCAAATACACCTAGAAAACGAGTACAGAAGAATCATCCTTTAGATTAGATTATTGGAAACAAAGATGTAGGAGTTGAGACTAGAATAAAAATCCGTTCACCAAAACAAACACACCTAGCACTCTTATCTACAATTGAACCAAACTATTTTGAAGAAGCCAACAAGGATTAATTTTGGAATAAGGCCACAGATGAAGAATTGGATCAAATAGAGAAAAAGGACACTTGGGAATTGGTTCCAAAACCAAAGAATAAGAATGTGATCGGCACAAAATGGGTTTTCAAGAATAAATTGAATGAATATGGACATGTTACAAGGAACAAAGCTAGATTGGTATGTAAAGGATATGCACAGATTGAAGGAATCAACTTTGAAGAGACATTTGCCCTAGTTTCCAGAATGGAAGCAATCCATTTACTTTTAGCGTATGCATGCTCCAAAAATGTTAAAGTATATCAGATGGATGTAAAATCATCTTTTCTAAATGGGGAACTTGAAGAATAAGTCTACATTGAATAACTAGAAGGATTTCAGTTGTCAGAAAACACAAACTATGTATGTAAATTAAAGAAGGCCTTGTATGGTCTAAAACAGGCTCCTAGAGCATGGTACTCCAGACTGGATAAGTATCTGCAACAGGCAGGGTTTAGAAAAGGAAGTGAAAACAACAACCTCTACATCAAGGTAAGTCAAGGTAATATTTTATTAGTTGAAGTTTATGTTGATGATATTATTTTTGGTAGTGATGATGATAGGTTAAGCCAGAAATTTGCAAAAGACATGCAGAATGAATTTGAAATATCATTAATTGGAGAACTATCATTTTTTCTGGGACTTTAGATACATCAAATAAACCAAACAATTTTTATTTCTCAAACCAAGTATATCAGAGAAATGCTAAAGAGGTTCGGAATGGAAGATTGAAAACCAATTATCACTCCCATGAAAACTAGTTATAAGTTGAGAAAAGATGATGATTCGAAGTCTACAGATCATAGGAAATACAGGTCAATGATTGGCAGCCTACTATATGTGACAGTATTCAGACCAGATGTAATGAAAGCAGTTGGACAGGTGGCACGATTTCAAGCAACACCAAAGGAATCACATGTATTAGCAGTAAAGAGGATTTTCAGATATCTCAAAGGAACATAAGAGTTTGGATTATGGTATCCAAAAGGAAAAGATCTATCACTTATTGCCTACACATATGCAGATTGGGTAGGTTGTATTGATGAGTGACGAAGCACTAGTGGAGCATCGTTCTACTTAGGTGAGTGTTTGGTATCATGGATAAGCAAGAAACAATCATCAGTATCTCTATCTACAAACAAGGCAGAGTATATTGCAACAACAATATGTTGTACACAGGTTCTTTGGATGAAAAAAACTTTGACAGATATACAGGTTGAGTATGATGAGCCCATTCCAATATATTGTGATAATACAAGTGCCATCAGTATCTCAAAAAACCCGGTGATGCACTCCAAGACTAAGCACATTCCAATCAAGTATCACTTTCTACAGGAACAGGTTGCAGAAAAGAACATCTGAGTTGAGTATGTGGGCACAAAAGAACAAGTGGAAGACATCTTTACAAAACCACTTCCACGGGAAGCGTTTGAATATCTTCGCCAAAGACATGGAGTTATTTCTACTCCAAAAATGAATTCTTTTTGAATGCTTATCTTATATGTCTTAGATGTACACGAGGAAGCACCATAAGAGGATAGACTTTCAGGGGGAGCAACCCCGGATGGAAAGATACCTTTGTCGTTGATGACAAAGGGGGAGAGATTTATTAGATGCAGAGGACAGAGGCATGGTTCCAGGTGGATCAGATTTATCAGATGTAGAGGACAGAGGCATGGTTTCAGTGTTACATCAGAGTGATATCCCTTGTTCAAAAGGGGAGAGATTATTCATAGGAAGATCAAAGGAATTCATACCTTTGCCATTGATGACAAAGGGGGAGAGATTTATCAGATGCAGAGGACAGAGGCATGGTTCTAGGAGGATCGGATTTATCAGATGCAGAGGACAGAGGCATGGTTTTAGGGGGAGCATGAGTGATATGATTTCAGTGTTCAATCAGAGTGTTGCCATCAATGCCAAATGGGGAGATTGTTGATTAAGGTTGGTTGTCATTGATGTCAACCCTTGAAGANACAAAGGTTTGGGTAATGGACCCAATAGTGTTTGATGTAAATATGACTCATTATTTTTTTTTCATGGTTGATAAGAAGTAAATATGGATGAACTCCAAAGTGGTCCCTTTATGGTGAAAGCCCTCACAGGAAGACGCTTTGTGGAGTAAGAGAACCCATGCTTAATTGTGGAATAATGGAATAATGAGATGAAGGAAAGTGAATTTGTCAGGGAAAATATCCTATATGGATAGTTCTTGTCATTTAATTTTTGGTGGTATGTGGAATGTCACATAATTCCTCACGGTTAGAGAGTTATGGCC